>CAEFZX010007230.1:0-11087 GCA_903066825.1 Alfaro cultratus | reverse complement strand
TATTTTTTTTTTAAGGTATATATATAGTATATATATTTTACAATGCTAACAGCATTGCTTTAAATGCTGAATAATTTGCAGCAAAGAATGATACTGAACATCAAAATGGAAAAGCTCAGCCATTTCTACTTGACTGAACATCAATACAGTAGAGCTGATCTGGTGATTAGTTTTGGATTAAAAGATTAATAATTGGATTGCAAAAGGGGATTCTTTTTTTCTAAACAATTTGAACAGGGTGAAGCTAAAGCTGTCACCTGAGGAGTTTTGGATAGAACAAATTTGCAGAAAAAGAATTTTTTGAACTAAAAAGCAAAAATGTAAATATTTCTGGTGCAGTTTTGTCTTAACTACTGCCCAGAGTGTTGTTCTTTTAGCAAATAGCATTTTTGACTCTGTATACTCCAGTTGCCGATTAGTTGATTACTAAATGAGTTGATTATTTCAACAATCGATTTGTTTGCGATTAATCTGATTAATCACTTCGGTCCAGTCGTCTTGTGCTCACCTCGTCAGATGCTTGCTAGAGGAATGAACTTCCATCTCGTTGCTCTTGAACTCGTTCAGCTCCTTCCTGATCGCTGCCTGGAGAACAAAAGCACCATGAAGCTCAGGTGGTGAGGTTTAAATAGAGATGAAGAATCTGTCTTAAGGCAGATTATGGGGGTAAACAGAAGAGAGTGTTTTGACCCAGTTAAAAAAAGTTGTTTTCTTACATGTTTAAAAAAAATCTACATATATTTTCTTTTTTTCATAACACATTTTACATTAGACCTCTGAAGAATTTGATGGGATTAACCTTTTTATTTAAATGGTGTTGGTTTAATTGGCCATAATTGACATTTCCCGTACATTTCAGAACCTTCTTTAGTAAAAGATATATGATCCTTTGTGTCTGGGTCAAACAGAAGCGGGGGGGTTTAATGTCTACCTTGTCAGCAGCTGACAGTCTGGTCCATGGCTTGTCTGCGCGTCTGTCGTAGTCCTGAGCTTTGGCCACTTCCACATAGTCGCTGAAACGGATCAGGATCTTCCTGTCCCGCAGCTCATCCACGGTTGGCCTCTGGTTGAGCTGCAGGAGAAAGGTGATTGGTCAGCAAAGGTCAAAGAAGGCTAAAAACATTAATGGTTTGTACTTTAATCTGTCTTACCTTTCTATTGAGCCGCTGCTTTATTTCCCTCCTCTCTTCCTGCTCAATCTGGTCATTTCTCTCTGTTGAAACAAAAACAACAAAAGATTAAAATCAACTACCTAAAGTGAATGACTGAGGAGCATTCAGAGGAAATATGTACACTTCCTAAAACACAGCATGATTGTAACAAATGCAGCTCTTCATTCTCTGGGCAGAGAGATGTTTGGAAGCTAAAGAGTGAAACCGGAGCAGGTCCACCACATTCAATGCCAACTTCCTTTTAATCCATTTTTTTTTCACAAATGTATTCATTATATTAGCAGATTTTGTTGCTCTTATGCATCCTTTTCATAGTTGTTATGAGAGCGGGAGCGTGTTGCTGCCGTGGAGGATGAGGACAGCTGCTGAGGGTTCACAGGTGGTCCAACACACCCAGGAGACCCAGATCAGCACAAAATGTGGGTCTCTCACATGGTTGTTTCATAATGTTTCTGTAGTGACGACAGCAGGAACGCAATGCCATGCGTTCCTACATATCAGCTACCAAAAGCTCCTATGTTTCTCCTTCACAAGTTAGTCCACATTATTTGATATGGATGAAATAATATGACACGGCCAGAATTATTATAGAATAGTCTAGGACCATACTAATTGGTAGAAATACTACATGCAAGTAAACTAAAAAGCACCAAATTTAGGAAATGCCTTAATCTGGTTTAAAGGTAAATGTTTCAGTTTAGTTCCAGAAGTTACGTTTGCAGTTTGTAAAATATTTGCTTTGTTCCTTTTTTTTTTATTTCTCTTTGGTAGGCATGTTGTTTTTCACTTCCAAATAAATGTATTTTGAATGTTTAGATTAGAAAAAATGTGGCTGTAACCAAGTTTTATAACATAAGAAAATATTTGATGGGGTATGTGTATATTGGCAAAATAATGGAATACTCTTTGTTTGTATTTGTTGATACACTTCTTTTCAAAAGGGAATTTATTTAAAATTACAAGACTAAAAAAAGTTCTCCAGTTAATTTATTAAATTTTATATGGTCTACAGAAAATAAAATAACTCAATTGTTAAAACACTAAATAAATTATAAAGCACACTATTAGGAAGAGGAAAATTATTATCATTGTATAAAGTTTAACAACTTTTAAATTAATAATAATAATAATAATAATAATAATAATAATAATAATAATAATAATAATAATAAAAGACTTCAGCGGTCTTTCTGAAAACGTTTCTTAACTTTGTAAGAACTAAAATGGATGTGACGGTATTAAAGTTGTGTTCAAGTCCCGGCTACTTACGCTTTAAGATGTTCCGGCTCTCCAGTTCCTCCACAGCCGGTCTCTGGCTCAGTCGCCTGCGGAAGAACACCAGAATCACGTTCTGGACCATCCTCACACCCCACAGGTTGTTCAGCCTGTCCGCAGCGCGAGCTATCAGCACTGCTGCCGCGCTATGAGCGCGAGCGACCGCAGAGAGCCGCGCGACCACTTAGCGAACAGCGGCTCCCCACCGCGGCTTCTTTCTCTACTCCAGCATTTTAAACTCCACATCGGGAAGAAAAAGTCCGGCTGCGCGTTAGACAGCACCTTTTCTTGCCGAGAAAGTAAGAGCGACCGTTTCCCAAAGACAGCAGAACAGGTTGAGTTATCCGAGCAGCAGCGGAGGAGAGGCGGAGCCGAGGAGACCGACTGACTGACTGACTGACTGACTGGGATGCTGCGCTGCTGGGCTGCCTGGTTTTCGCCACATGCTCGGTGCGAATGTGAAGGGCGGGTCGGAGGAGGAGATTCTCCTCCCACACACACGCACACACACAGGAGTACACGTTGTATTTGTGATAAAATTGACAGCGTCCTGTTACACAAAATATTAGACAGGAAACGCAGCAAAACAAGACATAGGAAAAATTACACTTCACAGATTAAAAAAAAGTTATAATAATTAGTCAAACAGCAATGTATTCTGGTCCTGCTTATGCATTTGGCCTGTCCAAAATAACCAAAAAATTAGGATTTATGCAGTTTATATCTAAGCAGATTAGAAGGAAGACCACTAGTCATGTTCAGTGTGGAAATAAAATGCAGGCATGGATGGAAGTGCAGAAAAATATGTTTCGAAGGGGGTAGGAAAGTAGGTGCTAGGGGATGAGTTGCTCCCTAAAAAGTCTTTAACAGTTTCCTTAAGAAAGACAAGGTCTGGACTCATGGCAAAAATACAGAAACACAGAAATAGTGAAAAAGGTTTTGTAGTTTACTGCTGAGAAGAAACTCTGAAGCAGATACTGATCTCATAAAGTCATTAGCAGCTAATAGTTAGCTGTTCATCTGTTAACATCTTTTTTCTGATAAGTAGCAGAGACATTGATACAAAATATTTGTAATTGGTGTGATAGCTCCTTCAGTACTAATGTAACCAATTAGTGTTGGCCAGCTTGACAAATGAACTTTAACAGGTTACTATGTCAATACAAAAGAAAAATTCATGAACATCTTCCTTTACAAATTCAAAATAAGAGTCTCAAACATGGGCATTCTGAAAGCTGTTCCTCATATATAGATTATTGTTCTTCCACAAATACTTGTTGCAACCAGTACATACGGTATGTAGTAGTTGCCCATCTTGATGTCAGAACTCTGGCAAAATCGATCTTCAAAATGGTTTCAGCTAGATTAACCTCTTCACCAGCTGAAGTCCCTGTACAGTTTGTACCAGACACTCTTGTTACACCCTGGGTATTTGGTGGATTTCTAAAGCAAAATGCAAAAATATTATCATTTCGTTACCACTTTGAAGATTCTATCAGATGTTACCCAATGTCTGAAAGGGGCATCCGATTGAGTGGATGTAAAACAGCAGCTCTCCCTGTACTGGCCAAGTTTGGATGTACTAATATGCTGCTGGACAGGATATGGGAACTTGGGCAAACTTCTGTTAATAACAGGAGTTAAATAAAGATAAATCACGACTCATTTAGCAAAAAGGAAAAAAAGCTCATATTAGGATCCACCTTCCAAATTCAGCAGAAGGGAGTTAGATCATGGTGTAATAAACTGAGCTGAGATGGAGCAGTGATTTCTACCACCAATGGAGACAATGAGAGGAGCTGAAGGTGCAGGCTGAAAAATGTGATGGTATATTACCTGGGAACACAGTGTGACACTCAGAAAGATATTCTCCCATCTTTCACTCTACCCTGAGGCTGATTTTGTTTTATATCTGTATTCACAACTTGGCAAAATGACCTTTTATAGAACTTCCTGCCCTCTGAAACCACCAATTTGGTTTTATTAGTCAGAAATATGGAGAAGTTGGTGTGTGTAGGTATATTCCTACACTTTAGTGAATGTGTGGTGTTTTTAGTGGCTACAACACATCACACATGCAGATTTTTTTTTAGAATGTTTCATTTAGTTCAGCATTACCACCAGATTGCTGGTGTTTTCAGCGTTTATTGCCACATTATGGGACTGAATGCTGATGAGTGTGAAGCCAGGAGAACACTGCCCACTCAACAGACACTAATTAGATCTGGCCATGAATATCTAAATCTAGTGTTCTCAAAAAAACAAAGCCAATCGTGTTTTGTGGTCTGCACAAGCATTTCTTTTTTCTTTCTTTTTTTTTTTTTTAAATATGCTTATCTCTTGAAAGAAAATTCGTATGCATCTAAAATATCATCACAGCTCACAGATTTAAGACAAAGAAACTTCTTTCAACAGGAAACAGTTTCTTATTTTTTATAACCCTTACCAAAGGTTGGATCATGACTCAATCAAACACAAGATACATAATCTTCATGATGGGACTGGGTAGTGTCGTTGGGGTGAGGGATGCCTAGATGTTACTCCTTTAACTGTTACCCTGGCCATTGGCTTCCTACGCAATTCTGTTCGATTCTAATTTTCCTTTATGTGTGACATTTCAAAAGGTTCTCTTAAACTTTGCATGGTAATTGGATGCAAATATACCTAGTAACTTAATTCATGTTCACTTACCGAAACATGAGTTCAAACTATGAAAAAGACAACAAAGTAAGGTCTGCAACATTTGGTCCAAAGCCTTGTGAGCAATGAAAGAGTGGAAGGCATCTAGAGTGCATGTCTAAAATAATCTCCCTGCCCTGTGATGGCTTCAGCTGTGACTGGGATTACTTGTGGCTTAAAAAACAAGACCACAGACACGGCAATACTCAAAGTGAGTCAGTGTGCTAAATGAAGCAGAGCTACAGCCTGAAAACATTTCAGGTCAATAAGATTTGCCTCAGTTGACGGAGAGAATCAAAATCAGTTTCAGCCAGAAAAGCTGGATCAGAAGTATGTTACATTAGGAAACATTACTGCTGTGCTTTAAAAGCATCTAACAAAAACTTCACAAAGGCAAGGGTGAGTCAGTAAGATTTCAAGTTGGCCAACAAATGGGCAGCAGTCACAGGCTCCTGCATCGATCTGTGCCTCACGAGTTCTCACCCACTCTGCTTGGCTGGAGGTAAAAGTTTCTCGCCGGTTGGAGAACTCACCAGCATGTCAAAGCGATGATCTGTTTGTGAGAGTAGGGCTGATGGGAATGTCAGCTCATCAAAACTGGAGGAGAATGGAATGAGTCGAACACCGCTGGCCTGTTCGTGCTCACCCAGACGTGTCCTAATCTCTCACTCCCATCTCTACAGTGACACAGTCTGAGGACGACAGTGTCACAGCCGGATGTGGATTCAGAATGAGTCCAGGGTGGCCCGGGGGGACAGGACAGTAGTTAGGGGGAGTTGTGCCAAGGATTGCATTCACTGGAACTAAACTTCTCAAATAATCAACCAGATGCTGCTTATTTAGGAAATTCGGCTCAGTTGTACTCAATTATTACTGGGTCACATTCATGCGAGACCGTAGGTCAGGAAATGTGGTGTGCCTTTCTTCCTTAAATGTCAAGATACAAAAAAAGGTCTTGATTCTTGCATCTACATTGTATAACCTTTTCAAAGGCTTATCGACATGAAACTCTGGATCAATGTTTTATCTAACCAGTTTGTGTCCAAGGCTTTGGCCTTTGCAGTAGGTCTGCAGGTTAACTGAGAGATTATGTCTGGATGTTAACCCTCCCACAGGGAGCACAGTGTGGAGGTGGCGACCTCAAACAGCAGGGTCTGGCTTCTGACACCACAGGAGGCTGATGCAACATTAGCCAGGCGTTAGGTTGCTGTTTCTGAGGTATAACTTCCCACACAGAAAATACTTCAGGTGGTTTTGGTTAGATTTCCAAATCCAATATGGCACAGTCTTAAAGAGACAGCTTAGAACATGTTCTGGTAGTACATGTTGTATATGTGAAGACTTTTGGTGTCATAACTCCTAGCCTTGCATTGCTGTAGGTTATGATTCCAAATCTGAACTATGTCCTTAAGCATAAATTATGACATGAACATTTAGTAATTATATCTTTCAATCTTTATGTAATATGAAGAATAACCTTTTCATTATTTAAAATTTAATTCACCGTGCAAAAAACTGATATATTATTTTGAAAATTTATTCAATGTAGTATTTACCCTACAGTATAAGAAGGACAAATAAGACACTTATGCCTAAGAAAAATAATAGAAAGAGATGAGAACATGTTAATGTTGAATTTATGGATGAATCAAACAAAGTGCTTTTTTGTCATTGTTCATCAATGCCTTCATATTGTTCAGTTAATCATATATTGAACTAAATAGTGTTTGGAGGCTTTTCTTCTGCTCACGCTAAGCTTAAAGTTTTAAAATAATATTCAGAAACCGTGTCCTAAATCCACGTTTAAAGTTTTTAAACATTCTAAATAGTAACGATAGATAAACTACTGCACAATGATCAAGGTATGGTGTAGTAAGTAATGGGAAGAGCGGTGATCTTCTGAAAGTAGGAAACCAGAAGTACAATTTTCCTTGTAACGTTGCTGCTAGGTTAAAAACAAGAATTTAGGAGGTAAATTATATATATTTTTATTTTCTAAACAATCCAGTAATTTCATAAGGTGTTCATTTGGAGAGACATACATGTGGTCACTATTATTAAGTTAAAAAAGAAGATATTATTATGAGCCATTAACACCCTATAATCCACCAACTCTAATGATCAAAATCATCTTTTGACAGTAAGACAGGCACAGCAGCTGCAGTCTGTTTATATATGTTAATAGGACTCACAAGGAGTCCAAGTCAAGTCTCAAGTCTTTAGGGCTGAAGTCTTTTATTTCTGCTAATTAAGTGCAATTCGAGTCAGTCCCTTTTGTAAAAAGGTGCTTTTAAAGTAAAATAACTGGTGAATAGCCATCAAAAACAGCAAAAGGCAGCATTACATTTATGCTGTTTTAACCTGTGTATTACATAGGTTTCAGGTATCTGTAAAGGTTCTGTTAGGTTCCTAACAAACTTCCAGAAAACTGCAAAACAACTGAAACACTCAGTTCCTTTAAATCACTTATTTAGAGCTTCTTTTAAACCACAATAAACGGAACATTTAACCTACATATTTGATGTGAATTGCTCATTTTAAGCCTGGTGCTTGACAAAATGCCAGGTAAGTTACTGCTTTTCACATGTTGACTGTATGACATGTTTATGATGTAAAGCACTGTGAACTGCCTTGCTGCTTAAATGTTCTATGCAAATAAAATTAATTGACTGACTAATAATTGTACCTGTTTGAATCTTACTGTAGTAATCCAATTATATTTCTTTAGCGAGTAGTAAAAATGAGCTGAGCAGTAATGGTTCGTACCTAACTGTAAACGTTTTATGACGAAAATACTTCCAACATACAGTATCTGTTTATTTATAGCACTCAAGTCATGGGTTGCATCCCTGACTGCTGCTGGTTAACCCTTATTTGGGAATGGTTGGGAAGCAGAGGGACATAAACAATGCTCTGAGTGGGCGCCAAGGCTGAGAGACTTCTGACATTTCAATTAGAGGGTTCTTGCAGTGTGATCCCTCGAATAAAAGACATTGTACAATTCTAATTGCTACTTCTGTGACAGGGATGGTGGCAACATATAATTTGAGGATTTTACTTCATGCCATGTATGTACAGGCTGTCTCATCCGGCGCTCGCCTCCCTCCAACAGCTCCACAGTAAAGTATCTGCCAACTCCAAGTCTGAAATTGGAATGACGCCCAGTTGTGATGTTGCTGACCATAACAGGACCATTGGAATCGGAAAATAGTCTCTGGTGACACCACAGTCATCATGATTAAGAAACATGTACTGTATGATGTAATGTATATCTGGCATAGGTAGAAGGTTATGGAACTTGCAGGCAACTTGGAGGCATAGACCTTTTTAGCAACAGCTACTATTCCCAACATAGACAGTAGACTGAAGTGCTAAAAGGATCTGACTTTCAAAACTATTCATTCCCTTTCATCTTTTGTTGCACCAGAACTCCAAGCTTTACTGTCATTTTTCAGCCCCCCCTTTGGGCAGCCTCTGTCTGCAATCAAGACTACCAAACTTTTTGCACACATCCTAGCAATTTTGCCCATCCATTTTTGTAACAAGCTCACGATCAGTGAAATTAGATAGAAATAATTGCGGGACGTCAATTTCAAAATCTTGCCACGGTTACTAAGGTGGATTTAGCTCTGAACTTGGACTGTGCCATTCTAACACCTGAATATGCTTTGACCTGAACTACTCCACTGCAGCTCTGGATTTAAGTTTAGGTTTGTTGTTTTGTTGGAGTGGATAGGCTTGTACTTTTGTGTGCCTTGACAAGTTTTCTTTCAGGATTTTCCGAGTTTAGGTTAATCCAACCTCAACTCTGACCAGCCTCATTGTCTCTGCTAAACAACTGCATTCCCCACAGCAATATATTGGCCCGAGTGTGGATCATGTGACAAGAAGCGTTAAGGCTCTCCCATTCTTCATCTGAAGCTGAATAGTCGATGTGCGGTGTTTATTGTAATTATATTGATTGTATCTTGCGGGACTACAGATGAAAACTAGCCCTAATGGCTAACTCTGGTATAATATGTAACGTGGATAACAAAAACAACAACAACCATCCAACTGGTTGCACTTAATGCTTTTTAGGGGTATCTGAGTAAAGCAGACTAAAATAAATGCATCCCAAACTTTTCTGATTTTTCATAAAAATAAATAACTTTGCACTCTATGATCATTCCCACTCACCAGCACGCAACTTCTGTAAGCACAAGTTTATGTTTTTAGTAACTTTGAACAAAGGACTGTTGATAACATTATCTGCGGTCTTGATCAGAAAATGCACTGCAGTTGGAAAAAAAATAAACTTCCACAAGCCAAAAAGACAAAAAGGATACCAGCATCTCTATTACAAAGTAGTTGTTTATTTTTGCCTTGCACAGTACCCAATTGTTCCTTCGGTAACACTTCGTATGTATAAATGTTTTGAGCCTGGACGTAGTTATGTACATTCGCTTTACAGTTATGGAAGCAGAGCACTCAGGCATTTGGGATTTTGTGGGAATTTTTTAAACCGCCTTACTTTTACCCAGAGAATAGGATACGTAAGAGGGAGGGTGATCTCTGCAGAGCAGGAATTAATATTTCATCTGGGGTGAAACAGATTACGAAACTCAGAAATACAGCAGCTTGTCACCATGTGACAGACTTACAGTTATGAAAGAAACTACCATAGTGGTAAATACGCTTGATCGAAATGATACTGTAAATGATCAAAACGTGTTTAAATTGCTTGAGTTTAAATACTTGATCTTTGCGTAACACTGTCTGAGCACAATAGGCTTGAACACTGAGGGGAGAGCAAAACCCCAGCTCTGGTTCAGCTTCTGACACTGGGATTCCTCAATGCTAATACAGCCATCCATCCTTTAGTCAGCTGTTGTGTGGGCAGAGGGTTTCAGAGTTATTTATAGTAGCCTTGGACAGCTGCTTCACACAGCCAACCTCTGTTGTCAGCAGAAATAAGTCCCTGAGCCACAAATATCCAATTATTGAGTCCTTTACAGGCTTACTGTACCAGGTACCTGACATAGTAATTGTCATTGCTACTTAAATGTCTTTTTTTACTTCATATATAATGACTATTGTCTTAGTAGGACATACAGTTCTGGCTAGAGGCTTGAATGCATGCATGAGCAAGAGTCTCTAATTCATTTGTGTTTTTTATTTTGTATTTGAGTCGTACATTGCTCATTCACAATAAGATCATGAGATGTGCACAATATAATGAAATGACAATATGACTGGTAAACATTGCAATAACACTATCGGGTCTTATAGATTTACATTTTCTTCTTTTCTTCAGCAAATTGCCTTTCTTAGAGTCTGCATAATCCAATTAGCGATTAATCGATTCTTGAATTAGCTGACTATTTCATTAGTTGATTCATCACAAATCATCGTTTAACCCCTACTGGGAACACGAAGAAACAACATATTCAACATATATTCTGAGAGCAACTGGCGATTCTTAGCCTCTAGACTCTAGAGGCTAATGACCCGCTAGCGGAGGGTGATTACTTCACAGCCTACTTCCATACATCCTTATTTAAAACAAATCTACAAAATATAAAATGTAATTTCTAGAAACATTTCTAGAGATGTGTTTTACCTCTCGTCCAAAAGGCTTCTTCACTTCTGAAAATGGGTTGAAAAATTTTTTCTTAGAAGTTGGGGTCAGTAAAATGAATCTAACTGGGCCATAACGGTCACTAATAGGGCAGCTGAAATCACCAATACGTTCACAGGTTCACTTCTGGGACAGTTAAGGTCACATCATGACCATAGGTTCCCTATCAGGGCAGTGAAGGCTGAATGAGTCTCTTGCCCTACCCTACAGAGAAATGAAGAAGTGTTTTGGAAAAAGAGGTGAAATGTCTTCAGATTCAGATTTATTTATTTGTGTCCCAAATGGGCAATTGGTGTAACAGCAAGTACAAAAACTAAAACACAAAATATCAAAAATTAAAA
>CAEFZX010007226.1:0-72709 GCA_903066825.1 Alfaro cultratus | reverse complement strand
TGTGCCATACATCCATGAACATCACCTCATGTTTCAGCAAGATAATGCACGGCCCCATGTTGCAAGGATCTGTACACAATTCTTGGAAGCTGAAAACATAAGAGGATTCTTTTTACTTTATAGCCAAATGCGTTAAAATGCTTTTACGTTTAAAAAAGGCATGTACATTGAAACTATTGAATACTTCAAACATGTTTATAAAATAAGTTATGTTCAGACACAAAAGGAGAAAAAAATAGCATTTTAATGTTGCCCCCAAAATCATTTGAAGCATTTCAAATAAAAAATAAAAAAATAAAATGCTGATTGGACACCACTGCGAAAACATAAAATCTCACCAAGTATTCTTTTGCTCAAACGTTTTCAAGTGCGCAAATATTTTTGTGCACTTGAAATAGGACAAAACTAGCTTACGATGAACTTTTCAGCAAGATGTAGGAGCTTGTTTTAAGTCAATAATTCCTTAATATTGATGAAAAAGTGTTAATTCAACTGGCAGATAATTTCACTTGTTGCAAGATATTTTTCCCATCGTAGGGTGAGGGGTTAGGGTTGGGTTAGGAGGGTTAGGGTTAGCCAGTGAGACTAGAACTTTTTTATCAATATTAATGAATTATCAAGTTAAAACAAACTCCTACATCTTGCTGAAAAGTTCTTTTCAAGTTAGTTTTGTCTTATTTAAAAGACATTTGAACTAAAAACTAGACAAAATAAACCCTTGGTAACAGTTGCTACCGCCTCTTGTTATTCCACGAAGCTTCAGTCATCTTGTCAGACTGAGCGTTGAAGCCAAGGGGGCCCTCACCAAGCCGAGTGTAGGATTGCAGCTCTCGGGACCCGAAGGGAGGATTTCCTTTTCGGTGTGTCTGGATGGTAAATATGTCACCAGGCTGGAAGCCGACACTGCGAAAAACAGGTGGAATGTTTTCAAGGCCGCCGCAGGAGCGCGAGCCATGTGTTTCTTCCCTCACACACTCCAAGGTAAAGAGGGTTAATCCCCTGCCTGGAGAGGTGTTGTCTGTCAAGAGGCACTCTTCCCCTCCTGGAGGGGTTTTTTGTCTGAGATCTGCTGCTAAATCTTCTTAAATTGGATTCACTACAAGGAGTGTATCAGTACAATAACAACAAAATAAGAGGGGATTTATTTCATGGGAACATCCCAAAATGAGGCGACACTGACCTTTAAATTGACTGAATCCATCCTGACAGGAAGGTGTGTTATTGGACAGCGCTATTGACTCACAGCTAGCTCTTTATCACCGTTCGCCTGGGGGAGGAACAGCCTGTTACTCATTCTTGCAACGAAGTTTGTCTTCGAACCCTGCAGGTTCGAAAACAAAAATAGATCGGCGTGTGAGGCAATGGACCGAATCTTCAATAATGCGTGCAGTTTTCTTTTTATTTTATTTACCAGTGACTCATTCCTGGCTTACAATATGAGTAGGCTGCTTTGAGATTCCTTGACTGTATGATACGGGCCAAATGCTAGCAGTTTGCACATCCTTCAATGTGGTTTTATGACTGGTGTTCTTGGATAATGGGAATAAATGGCCATTACACATGGAAATATTAACTTCCACCTGCCTATCCGTTGGATATGCTTGCTTATCCTTGCAGGTTTTAGAGTGGGATGGGTGGGGAAAGGAGGATGCTTCCTGAAAAGGTCACCAGTTCATCATGAGACAACGCAAAGACATAGAGGACAGACAACCATCCTCAAAGACATGCTTGTAGGAGCAATTCAGAGTAAATAATGCATATTTTTGGACTAACACAACAGTGTCAGCAATGAAGCGAGAGGCCAGGTAAAATCCCAGAATGGGGTAAGTCACCATAGACCTCCAAACATCATGTTGGAGGTCTATACAGAACAGCATGTGGAGAGAAATGGAATGAAATGTTTCTCCATGGCTGGACACCTCCATCTGTCATCACATACCAAGCAGAGTAAGAAGTGTTGGCCTGAACAGACGTTTCCACTGTTTTACCGCTGCTGGACTCTGCATCAGTGAGGTGTGAGGACTCATGCCTCTCTGTCTCGGAATCCAAAAGACATTTTCAGGAGATGCACAGGGCCCTATATGACCCGTTTCTACTAGCAACTACTCATTTCTAAAGGTTTTTCTCTGGAAACAGCTAAATGGAACCAGCCCCTTTTTTAGAACCAGCTCCGCCGCCTGAAAATGCAACGTTAGAAGACAATAGTTTCTGATTGGCTAGGAAGTGGCGACGACTGATAGTCCGCTTCGACGTTTTCAGCTGCCGCCGTTCGCTTTCACACTAACCATCCAAACTAATTGAAAAACCTGTTCAGCCACCTCACCTGTGGTGGTGCTGCATCAAGAGCTATCGAGGCAAATGACACTGAATGCAACTTCCTTCTTCACGAAAGGTAAATAAAAGTGGAGTGGCATCAGATTTGAGCAGCAGTAGGGTTTCTCTTTTGTCTTCAGTAAAAGACCACAAGACATTTTTCCCTCTAGTGTTAGACTCTTGTGTTTGTTTTGGTTCTATTGTCACAGCAAAGCCATTGGCTTCATTCATCCCCAAAATATACATTGCAATTTTCCTTTTTTTTAGCCCACACAGCCTGTCTAAATTTAGTATGAACAAAGTTGCTAAAAGTCAGACTTAGTTTGCCAATTTGGGGGCTACCTTAGTAGATCAGCTAATTTAGAGATCTGTCACTTTTCAACTACATCCTGGCATTATTTATAGGCAAAGGCAATTTTGTCTGATTTGTTTCTTTTCAACAAAAAATTTCTTGGGAACAGGTGAAGTTGTTTAGGCTTAACCCAAGAATAATAGTAATAAAAAAATCAATCAATTCATGTGGCCTTGTTTTGCCCTAAACACAAATTTCCCAAAAGACCCAAAATAAGAAGTGGCGCTCTACAATGAGTCCTGATGAGAAGAAAGCAATCAAGACTGAAAGGGGAGAATAGACAGTGTGAATAATGTCCCTGAAAATATTTCGTCATATTTGAAAAAAATGTTTTCTCAATTCTGATGTCTGGTTTTGTTCCCTGAACCCTAACAAAACACATTTTGAATGTGTGCCATGCTAGCTCCATGCTAGCTTCACTCTTTGTTGGTAATGGTGTTTAGGATCCTGCTGGGACGTCAAAGAGAGAGTGCTTCTTCCTCATCACCTCTTTGGGATGAGTCCGCAGGCTTCAAACCCATTAGCATGCGGTCATAGTTTAACGGTGGCCGTGGATGTAGCTTACAGACAACAGCCTTGACTGTTAGATGGAAATGGTAAATCGATAGCAGCGCCCTGTGTTAAACTCCAAGCGTTTGCTTAGTTATCCATCTTTCCATCCACTCTGAGCTGAGCTGTTACAGCTTTGTCATCTTGTTATTTATTTTCTGAGTGGCTGACGGCCTTTTAGCCTCCGTATGCCACAGAAATCCATCCATCCATTCGACAGATTGACTTTTGTCACGGTGGCAGTATCCAAAAGTCCCATTCAAGAAAAGAATGTCAGAATTCATGACTCCTCGGATGTTCTGACATGGTGCCCGTAGCAAAATTGTGAGGTGAAGGATTGACACCCGTGTTTGGACAACTGACAACCACAACCCAAAGGCAACATGTTGGAGATGTTACAGAACCGGTTCTTGGAGACACTCCGCTACTGTGGCATTTCTCATGAATGTTTGCGTATAAATACATCCACCACTGACTCCTTTAGACAACAGTATGCCGTCGTCCGGAGGGTTCACAGTCACTCTCAGTCTGTTTCAGTGCGATCGTTTTGGCGATTGTAGGCAGCAGATGTTTCTCCATGGACTCAACCGTTTTGTCCGTCACACACCAAAAAGCAAGGAGGTGATACTGGTGATACTGTGATGTGTGTCTGCACCAACGGCCGTTGTTCACAGTGATGTCACTGATGAATGCGAGCACGTGTTTGATAATGATTGAAAAATTTGTTCTGGTTGGTCATTTTAGGCTGAAACTTAAATTAGGGCCATGTCTGGTGTCGGGAGGTTCAGGTCAACACCTGGTTCTGGTTCAGCACCTTCAGCGGCGGTAAAGCTGGCGTCATTCTGGTACTGTACAATATCTGATCACTTCTTCTCTCTGATAAGTTGTCTGATAACGGTTTAGGAATTCGGATTCCACACTTATTTCAAGAATTTTTTTTTTATAAATCAGTCATTTTGTACCATGAAATATGCTTCATAGTGTCACTGATGTTTTAAAAATACATTAAATTCTTTCTTTTGATTCAAACAATGGGTAGATAAATAAAAAAGGCCATGTTTAGGGCATTGAAACTTATAATGTGGCCGGAATCAGAAGCAAAGGTAAACTGAGACCCAGCTGTGGCTCATCAGGCCGGCAGGGGGCGACAAAGAGCGCCTGAAATCACAACATAATGTAGAGTTACAAACTTCCAGCCAATTTAATAATTAGCCTAGTTTTGAGTAGTTTTGACAGTTTCTGAGAGTCACTTTACAAATATGTAGAGATTATTTAAAATTTAACTTCAAATTGCTACTAAAGTTTAAGATAATTTACAAATGTACTCAATGAAATTATCTTTGCTGTTACGTTCCAGGTTGTAATTACTGAATCTAATGGCTACTTGTCATGCTTTTAACCCGTGTCAAATATATATATATATATATATATATATATATATATATATATATATATCTCACAGTGTCAAGTTATTGAATTGCTACAAGTTACAAACTATCAAGCTTTTACACCAAAACTGTACAATTTTTCCAATTAAGATTTTTTTTATTTATTTATTTAAAAAAACCTTCTTTTTCTCTAAATATGTTTTATCCAGATCTCCAGTAGAGGCACAGTTTTAGGCTCACCTGGTTCAAATTCTGTTAAAAATAAATAAATAAATAATAATAATAAAATCAAAAAAAAAATAATAATAAAATAATGCCTGTTAGGCATTTTTTACTATCTAGTTATTTATCGGTTAATCCAAATAATAATAAACAGATCATCTCTATGCTGCATTGAAGCTGAGTCAAGCAGCAAGAGCTGAGCTTTTTGCTTATTGACTTTGGAGTTATATTTTAGCTGCAGGTGCATCCTTTGCTACAGATGATCAGGCGCTCAAGAAAGAAATGCTGAGTTATTGCTATAAAATGTTTATTTTCTCATTTAAAGAGGAATTAAATAATTTGCATGCTGGTGTTGTTATACATTTTTCAATACTGTACAAAATAAGCACAGGTGGTTAAATGACTGCCATTTTTCTTTATCCAATTACTCAATTAATCGTCAGAGTAATCGATAGAATAGTCGTTGCTAAAATAATCGTTAGCTGTAACCCTGCATGCAGGGTGTGTGTGGGTGTGTGTGTTGGGTCACTGGCCACACCCCTCACCCATGTCAGTCATGTGGTGTGTGTGTGTGTGTGTGTGTGTGTGTGTGTGTGTGTGTGTGTGTGTGTGTGTGTTTGTGTGTGTGTGTGTGTGTTTGTGTGTGTGTGACTCGGGGTGCCATCAGATCCAACACATTTAATCTGAGCAGAAGAGAATCACACGTCGTCCAGAGTGAATTCTCCACTTGAAAACAATTACACGGATTCCAATTGGAGGGTCCTCCCCAATCACACCCACCCACACGTATTGCTGCCGTAAAGCTCCCACCCTGCGCTGTGCGTGGACGCGCGTGACTGTACTAGCAGCTATCGTGGACGTGAAAGAAGAAGAAGGGGAAAAAAGGAGAGAGAGAGAGCAGAGAGCAGTAAGAGGAGGAGGAGGAGGACACGACCAGGACTACAACACACCGAACGGACGACAACAGAAGCTGGATGATATCCGCAGCAGACCTGGAGCTCTGAGCCGCCCGAGAGACGACGCGGTGCGGATAGTACCGCAGGATAACCTGTGTTTTTTCTTCTTCTCCTCCCTCCGCCGCGGTGAAAGCAGCCCGAGCTGTCGGTCAGGAGGCGCGCGACTCGCCTGCGCTTCCTCGTCAGAAAAGAGGAAGGTTTAGGGAGACGCGGACGGAAGGAGGTAAGGCTTCGCTTCCACGTAGCTTCGCGGTGTGTGTGTGTGTGCTGTCAGTGAGACGGAATGTGAAAAAGTCCCGCGGTCCGCCTGCTGTCACTCTGTCAGTCGGTCCATCGGCTGCAGCCTCCTGCTCTCCACTGAGACCCAGCGGGAGGCTGCGTGACACCGACAGGCTCCGGTTGAAGCTTCAGGGCTCGCTGCGTCCCCTCGCCACCTAACAGACAAAATGTGACGCTTTTTTCTTACATAATGCGTAAGTCACAGATGTTGCAGTGTGTGTGTGTGTGTGTGTGTGTGTGTGTGTGTGTGTGTGTGTGTGTGTGTGTGTGTGTGTGTGTGAGAGAGNACCTAACAGACAAAATGTGACGCTTTTTTCTTACATAATTCGTAAGTCACAGATGTTGCTGTGTGTGTGTGTGTGTGTGTGTGTGTGTGTGTGTGTGTGTGTGTGTGTGTGTGTGTGTGTGTGTACTGGAGTCCGATACAGTGCAGCAGCAGCAGCTGTGAGCTGCCATAGATCTGTGATGGTGACATCCTGTGGAGCTCGATCCATTCAGGGCCAGCCCTGCTGGCTTTATTGTCGCAGTGAGATCTGAATGATTATGTGCGCTGCTGGCGACGTAAAGGCTGCAGAGCTTTGTTTTTGTGCCGCGTACTTCCCTCTTTGCAGGGCTAAGAGCTGCCTGGGACCCCCACCCCCTCCTTTCACTGTGTGTGGGTGTGTGTGTGTGTGTGTGTGTGTGTGTGTTTGAGGCTGCTGCTTCCATCAGCTCGCTGCTGAGTGATGGGGCCTGGCTGCTTTTTATAGCTGGACACAAGGACGTTCAGATGCACCTCTTTTAAAGCGGAGCTGATACACTGATGTGGAAGAGGCTGAGCAGACTCTGTAGAGCTGCTGATGACAGCTGCTGGAAAACAAATCCCTAGCAAAACTGCTACGGCTTCGTTTTCAGCTGCCTTCCTCAGCCAAACGATGAATTAGCTTGAACAGAACTGGCAAACGAGCTGACAACAGAGAACTCTTTACAAATCAGAGTGAATGTCAGCTACGTTCAGGATTTGTTAGCCGCAAGTGATCGTTTGACCCGATTTTGTTGGGTTATACCAGAGTCGGAGCATTTCCAAAACTGCAGCTCTCACAGGGAGTTCCTAGTCTGCAGTGGTCAGTATCTGTCAGCAACAAGGTCACCGGCTGCCTAGGTTTGTTGATGCACGAAAGGAACGAAGGCCGACCCCCTCAGACCCCCCTTCGGTCTGATCCAAGAGACAAGCAACCTCAATAAGTCAGTGGTGGTTGAGAGAACCCTATCAGAAAACAAGTTTGAGGTATTCAGTCCAATCAAACGTCTGTGGGATGTAAGGTGGGGTTGTAAGCCCCACCTTACAACCTGCAGGGCTTATCGGATCTGCCTCTAACATCTTGGTGCCAGATGCCACATGACGCCTCAATGGGTCAGAGCTGCAGTGGCAGCAAAAGAGGGAACAGTACACTGCTAAGGCAGGTGGTCATAATGCTGTGCCTGATGTGGGCGGATGCAAACGTCTTCATAAATCTACAGTAGAGATGCAGCAGTCGGGTTAGGGTTCAACTAATCTATGCAGTTTGTAGAGTTTATATTTGTTAGCTAAGCTTTGTTTAGAGCTCAAGTTCAGATTTTGTCAAAGCAGGTTTACATGACCCCATACCAGATGACCAACTCCCTGTCAATGAGTCCCTTCAGCCCTGTGGCGGTCCGCAACGCGACAAAGCCCTCACATGTTCGCTACCTTTCAAATTCTGAGACTTGTTCTCAGCACTTCTGTGATCCGGCGCTCAAGTTGTCCGTCTCATTCCCGATCACTGGAGAATCCCCGTACCGCGACGCCACTTGCTGACATTAACATTTTATTCAAGTTGTTATGTAAGTGGCAAAGCCCTTGAGAGCGGAGCTGGAACCATTTCTGTGACAGCTCCAGCTGCACTCACGAGCAGAGGGGAGAAGCTCAAACTCAGTTCGGTTTTAGGCCTGACAGAGGAGCTGCACCCACTGGGACTGTCTGACAACTGAGTCCAGACACAGGCAGTGTTAATGCTACGGTGGACATCACAATCAGAGTTGAGCAAAACCAAAAGGAGGTTTTCATCATGCACAGCCTTTTCTTGGGGAAAATATCTTGTGAGCATCATTCAGGTGGACTAAGATCCCTTTTTCATGTAAGGAGAGAAAACCTAGTCTGGTGTGAGATGTTAGAAAACCGACAGCAGTGCAACTAAACCCTTGTTACAATAAAGACATTCAGAGCATCGTCTGTGTGCATGCATACATGTCGGACCTTCAACACATCCTAGTTGCCAGACCTGTTAGCTGTAAGGACAAGAAAACTGAAGCTACAGTTTGGACAGGCGAGTCAAAATCGGACACCAGCGTGTGAGAGAAATGTTATCCGGTTTGTGTCTCAAACCGGGAGTGTAACGGTTTGGGGGATGTTTTCTCGGCAGACGTCGACAGCAGCCTGCCCGAGTATTGCTGTTGACCATGTCCATCCTTTTAGAACTACTGTGTACCCCTGCATACTTCCTGCAGGATGAAGAACAAATCACAAAAGTCAGATAATCTTCAGCTGGTTTCTTGAACTTTACACTAGCATTCCCTGAACTCTAATGTCCTCAACAATCACTATCACTTAATCTAAAGGAGCACATTTGTAATGTGATTCAATGGGAGATTCTTTATGATCTTTATGTACTGTCTCTTCAAACCCGATTGGCCAAGGGACACACAGCAAATCTTGATAACTCTTAGCCAGGTCTCTTGACTTTGACACTGGGATCTTGACTCAAATGCTATTGCCCGTGTCTTAACATTTGCTCTCTTGCTACAAAGTATTTTGATTCAAGGAAGTGGTCAAGATAAGAAACACCTTCTTCTGTCTCAGTGACATTTGAGGCAACGCCCCAGTCCAAAATCCTGGACAGAATTTGAATTGAGTTTTCTTTCACATCTCGGCACCACCTTGAGGAAACGTTTGGTTGCAATCGACTACTTGGCTTCTTGCGTCCTTGCCGTCATGTCCACTCCGGTTGTCGCTTCGACTTGCTGCTGCTACCACAACTCCGTCTTCGTGTAAGACGACGCCGGCGTGAGGTCGGTGCGTCGCATACCGCGTCAGTGTGGCGATGTGCTTTCTGAGCAGGTGTATTTATAGAGCCTTCAACAATAGCGGTGGAGTCGGTGCGTGTTTAGGAGATCTTAAATAGCATCCATTTTTGTCCTTCCGCAGACGAGAAGACTGGGACGAGGCGAGCGCAGTCGTCAGGGTATCCATTGTTATCGCTGACGTTTATCTGAGGAATGTCAGAACTGTCAGATGTATTTTTCCCTAAAGGATCAAAATGTTTTGGGGCTGGGTTTAGTTTCGCCAAACCCTAAGCTTTCTTTTTTGTTGAATTTCTGATTTTGGATAAATTACTATCAATGCCTGACATGTTTTCTAGTATGTCCTAGATTTAAAAAAAATTTAATAAATATATATATATATATATATTTATATATATAAAAAGAAAGTATGTACGTTTCACAATTTGTAGTGATGATCTGTAGTTTTTAATGTATTTCAGGTGTGTGCTACCCGTTATTGATAACCTTTGACCCCCTGCTGTCATCGTCCTTATGCCACTTAACTAAAAAAAAAAAAAAACAGAGCAAGCTGAGGTTTGCTGATGTGTTGATGCTGAGACAAAAGAAGACAAAAATATCTGAACAGGGTGTTTTAAAAATCATATTCTTTAGTATTTTAATCTTTTATGAATTTTATCGATACTAAAAGTGTCTGACTGAGTGTGAGTTTTTCCACCTTCAGTCCTGTTGACCTTTAAAATTAATTTTGTACAAACATTTGAAGTAATTTGTTACAAATTCACTTAAGCACTTAAAGGCCTCAGTCACATCTGGCAAAGTACTTTTATAAGGTTACCTAGAAACACTTGGGTTTTTATTGCGTTTTTACCATACAAAATGGTAAAAGGCCAAAATTTGACACAGAAATCTGGGTCAAAAATGTTCCAAACTGAAAAGTACAGCTTTTTGTTTTTATGTTGAGAAATACAGGTAGGTACAGCTGTGGAAAAGATTTGTGTGTGTGATCTACTTTAGTGCTTTTGCAAACATCTGGTTAGAGACTCCAAGCAGAAATCTTGATGTAAAACTCAGCTGCCATCTATGTGGACCTTTCTAGTTACAAAGGCAGTTTTGGGTCCAATCATTACACCTAAAAGAGTCTGGAAAGTGACCAATGAAAAGACAGAATTTAGTGTGTTGCGTTCAGTGTCCCTCAGAAATGAAGTTTCTGTTGGTTTTGCTCCTGTCGTGCTGATCTAAATCTGACATCAGCTCTTGGAAATATTGTTCGTTTTTGAAGTTCGCGGCAGAAACCGAAACACAGAAGACAAAAAAAAAAAGAGATGTTTTTTCTTTGCTTTTTCACTGCTGTGCATTGATCCTAAAATACTTTATGCTGTTCACACCTTCGACAAAAGAGTTTCCTCACTCTAGCATGTGATGGGCCCAGACTATTTCGGGCTTTTGATTCCAACGAGATTTGTTTCGTGGCGCGCGCCGCCGTTTATTCTTTTAGCTGTTCGAAGCTGGTGGTAAGGGGGTGTTCTCTCTGAATTTCTGAATCTATTGTCTGTCTTTAGTGTCCTTGTTTAACCTCGTGCTATGGCTGCATGTGCTTTAGGCACCGTTTCTGTCGTGCAAATTGAACAGGCCTTGCTTTATTCTTGAGTCGAAGCCGTCAGCAGTGTTTCTTGCAATGGGGCGAGCAGCTGGAGATCAGTCTTAAACTGTATGTAGTTTAATATCACATTTCAAGCACCATTTGTTTAAGGATCCCCATTAGTCTCTACCAAAGTAGAGACTATTCTTCCTGGGGCACACAACCACAAAATCATACCTTTACAAACATTACAAAAACAACACAGTGAAATTCCTTTAGCCACAAACAAAAATAAGACACAACATTTCAGCAATGTCAAAGATAGATTAAAACAAACAATGATAATCTTCACCTTGAATATAAAATACTCAAAGTCTATCTGTCTATAGATTTAAGGTTCTGTTTAAGTTTTACATAACCACCAATTAATGTACTTACAGAAGACATGTTTCAGTAAGAAATTGCTCTGTTTTTTTTATATATATTTTTTTTGTTGTAGAGTGTTAGTTTGAGGCAATGCTAATGTAAAAGAAGCATTCATCCACTATCTGCAGACCAATATTATCATTTGTTGAGTCGTCTTCAGGCACTGCAGCTAAAGCTGACAGAAAATGGTGGGAAAATTGTGTTGTTTTGTTTTTCCTTTTTCACTCGTAAGAAAATTTGGACCAGTATTGATAACCGATCATAATAGTGTTCCTGTTATGGCCAGTAGCAGATTTGTGTCGATAAATTAGAAGTGTTATACTTTTATAGGAGAAAGACGTTGACAGACTTTGACTACATCAGTTGGTTTCCTGGCGAACTGGAGACAGGCAACAGGAAGCTTGGTTAATTTATGTATTTACTATGGAGTAGCAAATGAGAAATTTCTGCTGCCAGACGCCTGACAAAATGTCCACGAAACTGAGAAACTTCAAATGTTCCCATTTCTGTCAGCCAGTTTAACTAAGCAACAGCAGCAGTCCTTTCCTGGCCTGACATGCCAGGAGTTGCTGCTCTAACTGCAGCATGGTATGCAGACACTTCATCAAGTTCCTACTTTTTGCGTTTACACAAAGCACATTCAATCATTTCTATTTCACTAACAGGAAACGTATGCTATTTACTTCCTAACCATAATTATTGTGGCTGTAAAAACCTACAGTACAACACTTGGTGACTCATTCAGCACATTTTGAAAACAAAATATGTTGAGTCTATCAAAATATCTTTTGGAAGTGATGTAGCTTCTGTTTTAGAGTCTTTGACATGACGGTCAACAATCTGTGCATTTCTTTCATTTGATTCTGCATATTATTCGTACCCGGAAGATATGTTTGACTTCCAAGTCCATAATACGAAAAGAAAGTAAGTGTTGGGCAGTAAAACAGATGCAGTTCTTTTGTTGATGGTGTTCGGATCTGGAGAGAACAAGTCCTGAGATGAACTGAACACTTCATGGACCGTAATAACCTGATATACATCAGAACAGATGAAACTGGGTGTTGACGTCACTATGACTCCTGGGCAAAATGCCTTCTTTTTTTGGGGGGGGGTTGTGTTGAAAATTAATTTATTCAACATGACACCTAGATAATCGACCTTGCAAAAAAGGTTGATTACCTAGGTCATTCAAAGCTAAACTGCTGTAGGTCAAAGCAGAGTTTTGCTCTGAGAACTGAGACAGCAGGTGGTTTGAGTCATGACTCTGGCTTCTGGCTTGCTTTCCTGTGCCAAATAATCTTGACGAGTTTGGTCAAAACTTTTCATTTCACCATGATTTGAAGGGATATTCTACTTGACTCGTTGCACAGCTTTTCACCGATGATTAATGGCAGGATTTACGATAAGTGATTGTGACGATGGCCAAAAGACACAAAAAGACCCTTATTGTATCCCACTGGAGTTCCCCCTCGCTCTTTTCCCGTTTGTCTCCCTCTGCTCGTCCACTTCTGGGTGGTTTTGTAAAGAAAGATCCCATCCACATGATCCACATGACCCCCATCTCAAGTGAGCAATCATTTGTCCCGCTAAAGTGCCTTTGATCAGCATCCAGAATCCCTAAAAACCTCAAGGTCACCGGGTTACAGCTGACTTCACTCCGCAGGCTACTGACTAAAGTCGAGCAAAAGAGGCTTTCTGGGAAGTGATCAAGTTAGAAGGCATTTAAAGTATTTTATTCATCTGCTCAACGTGAATTTTTACAGAAAATTTCTCTTCTTTAGACCTGGGCAGCTGAACGGAACCAGCGGCCAAACAATGTCTATCCATCGCAGCTGGATGTTGGTTTGAGGAGCCCACAGAAAACAACTGCAGGGTGTTGAGAGGATATATTGTGCAAACAGTTCAACTTCTCAGTATGTGATGATTCTGCAGTCAGTTGTAGCACATGGTGGCCGGTTTAGAAGCCTGTCCAAAGGGTTTTGAACTTCCCCAGAACACTGCTGAGTTGGTTCGGGTGGTGCGAGTTAGCCCTCGGTCTGCTGATGCTTGCATTGTTTGTCTCACTATGTTGGTGGCAGATTGATGGAGTTGTTGCTCAGATTGACAGGTCTAGCTCAGCTGGCCCGCTCTACCCTGAAGCCAACCACGCTTCTCTCAGTGAGAACTGCCTGCGAGGGTAAACCAGCTGTAAGAAACACTCTAGGTCCTGTGCTGTCTGAAGCCCTCATTATCTTTTTATAGTAAGAGCTTGGTCGACGTCACACTGTGTGTGTTAGGGAAAAATTGATTTGTCAAATAAGGTTTTACTGCTATTTTTAGGAGAGAATGATTAATGCCTTAGCAACTTAAGTTAGCAATTAGCATAGCTAATTCTTTACAACATTCTTCGTGTGCTTTTTTTAAAAATTTGATAAGATTCTTAGTTTAAGTCTGAGATTTTAAAGGGTGTCAATAGATACAAATTCAGCATGTTCTATGACAGACAGATTGGATTTTCATGAGGGTAAAATAGCATAACTTTGCTTTATCCTTTCTGTTATCTGTTAAAGCTCAGTTTCTCTCTCTGACTTACCATCAGGTCTGTGACATGATAAGATCTTAAGTTGTAGAAAACATTTTTTACTGTCTACGTATATATCTCAGGAAGAGTCGGGGTGGGGGTGGGGAATGGTGGTGGTTTGTCCCATCAGACTGTCGGTTCCCGAAACCAGACACACACAAAAAACGTATCAAAGTGCATGTAGGGTCAGCGTGAGGCTGCCAGACCGCGAGTAAAAAGCTTGTTGGGTCCTAATTACCCCGTCTCTTATAACTGCAGGAGAGTTAACTACCTTACCAAGCATCTCACTGGTGCTGAAAATAGCAAATTTTAAGTCATCTCTCTTGGACAACCTGGTAGTGATTACTACCAGAAAAAAAAGTCTGATTTTTGGGTTTAGCGCCAGTAACTGGTGAACTGGTGAAGGTCGGTAAAACTGAAACTCGATTTCGGCCACCAGCCGGAATCAGCCGGGCTCTAAGATTTTCTCCAACCAAAGAACTGTTGTTTCACCCTACTCTCCCTCGTCTTAGAGCTAAAACGTTCGTTTAATAAGCTCTTGTCTCCTATTTCAGTGCTCAGCTGGTTTAGAAACATTAACCGAGGCCGCAGGCCCGCAACGGTCGAGTCTCGGCCAAATGACGTCCTGCTGAAGAGCGCTGGCAGCATCCGAGAGGAATTTGAATACTTTCACAGTGCGACAGTCAGGCAAGGCGAGCATGTGACCTACAGTCTGCCACCGCTCTGATGCAGTATGCTGTATATGTGTGTGTGTGTGTGTGTATGTGTGTGTGTGCGTGTGTGTGTGTGTGTTTGTGTGAGACGGTAGCGGCCAGGGCCAGAACAAAGCAGTCTGCAACCAGAGGACTTGGGTGTGGCACGTTTAGCTTTGATCAAGCAACAGACTAAATCCAGTCGTCCATCTTAACCTTTAGGATGTTTTAGAAAGCTTTGCTCCAGTCACTGGATATTTGGAACAATGTCTTATATTTGTCAGCATCCCTGGTCATAAATACCAGTGAAGGATCAAATCTTTAAAGGTTTGCCAGGTGACTAATCTGTTGATTCAGAAAAATTTAAGGGCCTCGATCTTTTTATTGCTCTTTGGAATATTGGCAAAACATTGTCTTCAAATAAATTTTTATTGATACTTTTGAAGCTTTTCTGTCCCAGATTACATTTCAGTCACATTTTCTTGCCTCACTGCCTCTCCCGGCTCTCTCTCTCCGGCGACTATAAAAGCTTTGTCATTTTGCCAAGGTTGTCTGAAAGTTGCTCTGTCCTGCAGTCTGTCCTACTTTTGGGTGTAACTCTAAACTGGGACACCACAATACGAATATAGCAGGTAGAGCTTGGCGATTCTGAAGCTCAGAGTCACATGACGTGTGGATCGGACAATAGACCTCTCAGGACATTCCCTCGCCAGCAGTGGCTGGACGCAGAACAACAACAAACGAAAACACTGCTTTTATAATGTGGAGTAAAGGGCTAGACCTTGGAGGTCAGCATCAGGTCAAAAGGCATGGCAGTTTTTAAGTATCCATTGGTCACTTGGATATCTGGGACTAGCATTAGTTTTTCTGACCTTGGATGTTTGAAAGTTGAGGGGTCAATGCAGTGGAGATGGAAAGAAAGCAGACTACCTTCAGACTACATCTGAAGACTACTGCTCTGGACGGGCAGTCTGAAGATGTCTGACGCTCGAGGACCATCCTCCGACCTCATGTGATGTCACACAATTTAAATAATTGTGTTTACTGAAAGGTTTTGTCTAGATGTTGGCAGTGTTTTGGCACTAGAATCGGACGTAAGTGGACTAGCCATCTGTTTTCCTTTTTTTGACTACAGTCGCTTTCTCCGAAGCCTCTTTAATGTTTTTTGGTCTTTTAATGTAATTTGAAAGATAATCAGTGAGCTTAGCAAGAGGCTTTCTTGTCTAAATTACATATTTAATTATATCACCTCTATCCCGTTGGGCTCGTAAACACAAAGAACAGCAGGAGTCTTTTATTCACCACCGTCCATTTCACAGATTTTTTTTTTTTTTTAAGTGATATTTGTATGTTTAATATAAATCATTTAGATGTCATCAGGTGGGGGGAGGATGTGCAGATCTTGGCCACTTATCCTCCTCTTCCTCACTCAGCTGCAGACCAAGCTCTCGTGTAGACTCATGGTCCCTGTGACAACGTAACCTCGTCAACCTTCCCTGTCAGGCAGCGGTTGCTAGGAGGCAGACTCACTCACTTACTCACTCCCAGTAAGTAAAAGCAGCTAGTTGGCGACAATAAGGGTCTCTGCCGATGAGCCTCGCAGAGACGCTCCAGTGTTTATGAGCCTGCAGACGGCGTCAGGTAAGAGGCATTTCTGACTTTGTCTCAGATCGTTGGCATTGCAGTCGCTGTGATTCTGTAAAAGCGAGGGCCACTGCTCAGGTGTGTGCCGTGGCTTCAGCGAGATGTCTTCACATTGTCCTGAGGAAATGTGGCATCTTCATCTGGGTAATGCTTGTTTCTCGTTTTCTTCCTGCTTCATATGTAAACGACTGCTGGCAGGGAGCGACAAATCTACTGAAAGAACCACATTTTCTTGCCGTTTTTTTACCTAAATACAAGTCAGTAGAGCTGAAAATGTCACATAGTGACTTTGTCTTTTTGCATGGTTGAGTATAGTTTGTCAGATTTGACTACTTCTTGTTTTCTTTTGTAATTTTACCGTCATTTGCAACATATCCATGCCAGCTCAGCAGATTGATCGTAAATGTAAGACTTTATTAGTGTTGTAATTGAATCTGTTTGGTGACTCTTGAAGACGGAGGCAGGTGAAGATGGATGGTGGGACGTGGAGTCCATCCGTCAGGGAGTCCACTTTACAGCTGTGCCTGTAATGAAAAGCTCTCAGGCAGCAGACGCTCCACGGCATAATGAGCAGCTCCACTACAGACTCATCCAGAACAATAAAGAAAGCTGCTCATGGAAAACGAGCCGCCGGCGGAGCGCCACCTCATTGGCCGGGACGGACGACGGCAGGCGAGCGATTGGCTCGTGGGTGCGTAGTAGCTCCGTTGTGACTGGCTGTTGTCACGGCGAAACCAAAGTCCCACCGGAGAGACGCTGTGGATGTGTATTTGTGTACAGAGTGGGTGGAGGGTAGATACGTGACGGCGGCAGTACAGTGTGTGTGTTGTAGACTTGTGGGTTTTCATTTACTTGGAGCAGGGTGTGAAAGCTGGCCTGCTGTGGCTACATGGGTGTTAATGAAGGGGTTTGAGTCGTGACACCTACATTCACACATCAAGAAGAGCTGACACTCTGGGTCATGTCTCTTTAGCATTTAAGATAAATCACTTGTTTTGACATTAGTGCTGAAAACTACTGGACATACTCAATTACTGGACATACTCATTTGGACATTTGAGTATGTCCAAATGCGAGGGCCATATCCTCCGAAGACGATTACGACACAGCAACGCGATACAGGCTGTTGAAAATTCAAAAACTTCTGCAAATGCATTCATGTTTTCCATGGATTTAAAGGACAAATCTGATGTATACAAATCTGGTGAATTATCCCAAGATTAATTGTGAGTCAAAAGGGAGATTTGTTTTTTCTTGTAACAATGGTGGACAAAGCAGGAGAGAAGTACTGTCTTAAATTAAATGTATATTAAACTGTCATGGTACAAATATTAAAAGCTTAAAGTGGTTGTTTTAAATTTTTAATGTCATTTTTGAGCATCAGCAAAACATCTAAGATATCATTGGTATTACTGGTCCATGAGATTTTAACATTAATAATATTCACAAAATTTACCAGAGGCTCCACCTAAGATCTCGTCCACCGAGCTTCTTCTTCTTCAGTGCCTTCCTGTTTCTGCCTGACTCTCTCCTGTGTTTCTGTGGCACTTTGATGGACTGTTAGCCAGAGGGAAGAATCAGCGCCTCGTTCTGTCAGCTCACCAACCATCAGTGGCATTTCTTGAAGATGGAGAAACGCTGGTAGCTGTCAGGCTGCTGGTACTTTTAATCTGGACAGCTAGCTGTAGCTTTGCGGTGGTGCTGTGACTGTTTTTGCCAGTATGTTACCCTCTCGTCATCAATCCCCTGATTTTTCACTGTTGATAAAATATGGAAAGTAGAATCTTGGTAAAAAAAAAGAAAAAAAGAAAGAAAAAAAGCACGCTAGGCTTTCCCCAGCATGCCTAGCATTTTGTGGTGTTTTCTTTGACATATCATGAATAAATGAAAATGTTAGTGGCTTTACCTGCATAATACCGTGATAAATGTAACCTTCCCATTCCTGTTTCACCTTAAAGGTCTTTTCTTGTGTGTGTGCTGTTGTATCATTTGAAGCTAACTCCAGTCCTGTCTTTTTAAATGCTAATTCTGCGTTGTAAAACCACCGTATGTAGCTGATGTAGATGGGGCCTGTGAGTGACTTCCTGTCTGTGTGCCGTGTTTTCCTTTCAGAGAAAGCATGAGGTAATACAGCCAAAATCCCAAACGCGTCTCTGTGAGCTCTTCTCCTTCCCAGGCTTTTACGCCGATGCATCTGAAAGCTTGAACGTGTTCATCAGAGAAGGGGAAGAAAAAAAAATTTACATTTCGTGACCCTTCAGTCCCCCCCGCTCGCCCGCTGACAGCTGATTAGGTCCTGGGGACGGAGAAAGGAGGCAGAGCATCTGCTGCTGGAGAGAAAACAATCAGCCAGTGGCACAGTGGCCTGTAAGTGGATTTAGTGGCTGGATGGAGGGGGTGGGGGGTAACTGGGTTGGGGGGGACAGTCAAACTGAAATGGGGGGGAGGGGAGGCTGGGTCTGTCTGATCGCCTGGTGGACTGTGTGCGTGTCTGTGATTAGATGGCCCTTTTGTTTTCCTGATGTTTGGTGTTTCTAGGTTTGATGAAGGCATAAACTGCTTAATCTGACTCGATGGTAATTAGACGGATGGAGATGGCCCTCCAGTCATAATGCCTGAAAAAGCCATTTAATCAAAATACACAGTGCCTGGTAAAATTATTCATCCATACTCCCTCATAAGAAAATGTAACTACATTTACATATGAAGGAGTATGAAAATGTGCTACAGACTGTCAAACCTGTCTGCAGCAGGTTGTATGGTCTGCTGTCAGAATGACGCACTCTGATCTGTATTTACCTTGATACAACATATTTGCATCACATATATATTGTGCCAATATATGTGATACAAAAGCTCACATATATATTCAGCCCCCGTTGATCTGAAACCTCATAATAAAATCCAGCACAACCAGTTGCCTTCACAAGTTATCCAATTAGTAAATTAATAAAAAAATAAAATAAGTAAAGAAATCTGTGTTGCCCACGGCAACGCTGGAGATTCTGTTAAGCAAACAGCAATCAGTCAAGCTCTCCACCAAATCTGACCTCTATAGCAGAGGACGCCACCCTGAGCACACTGTCTGTCCCCACAGGGAAACACGCATTAAGATGCTTCCCTTCATTAGAGACAGGGAAGCTGGTCAGACAATATGACAATGAGCTGGAGGAAAACATGGTGGTTGCAAAAGATTTGAGAGGGGTGACGTTTTACCTGCAAGCTGTCTAATCATTTCTAACAAACAGAGCTGCAGTGGACAGGGTGGAAGCATTCGCACATGTGGGGAATGGTCCAGTCAAAGTACAGACCTGAATCTGATTGGGTGTTCTGTCGCAGGACATGAAAATTGAGGTTTAGTCGCTCTCTGTCTAAACTGACTTTAAGGGGAAGAGTCAGACTTGCAGCTGTTATTGTAGTATTACATCAGATTCAGTTTATAGAAATGTTAAATTATGCTTCATTGCACTTCCATTCAACAATTCAGCACAACTTTATGTTGTTCTGTCTCACAGAATCATAATTACTGGAAATTGTTGCTCTAATGGGGCAAAATCCGAAAAACTAGTTGGGTTATGAAGTGTTGTTCGGTGGACTCCTTTATGAAACTAAAAATGAAGCTGACATCTTTCACAGTTTTTGTCTAATATCTCTGAGATGTGTGCGATTGTGTGTAAGCATGTGTTGATTATGTTTAATATTTAAAACGTTACGCGCAGTTTGCAAAGGTCAAAACTGATCTTTACTGTCTGCAGCAGGTTTGACTGTCTGCTGTCTTTACGGCTCTCTCTCTACTGCAAAGAATGAAGCACTCTGATCTGTAGTCACCTGAATCGAGCGTGTGTGTTTGTGTGTGTGTTGAATGCGGTCAGACTTTGTGGTGAAGCTTAAAAGGAAGTTTAAAGAGCTCAATGTCTCTGTTACTCTACTTTAGGGAGGGTTGGTGCAGAAAATAAACCTGCTCAGATAAGCGAACACTGCGCCGACTGTTCTCATGCCGCGTCTCCTTGCGCTGAATACGACGGCGCTTTTTCCTCCTCTTTTCTGCTTCACACGGTCAAACGGACTTCATCTTAATTTCACACTTGCCTGCGAGCATGATTTATTAATAGCAACACCGAAACAACACAACGACGGTGTCCGTGTCTTGTTTCTCGGCACGTGGCCCTCAGGCTCATCCGCTTGATGCGTTTGGTCTTGCGGAGGCATTCGTGGTACTAAATGAAGTTGTACCTAATCCAGTGTCATTGATATCTCTACTAACACACACACACCCAGGAACAGCGCTCGTGTCCTCCCTCAGGGCCTGTGCGTTGGCATGGCGCTGGTGCAGACTTCTACTGATCTTTAAAATGTCATCATGCATCTATAAATATATAAAATACCCTGATGAGGAATAGCTGCTGGTCGCAATGGCTTGTTGTTATGAAAAGGGCAGCATACAGAGAGACTGCAGAGCAATTTTAAAACCTTTTTTCCAAAAAAAAAAAAAAAAAAATTAGGAGAAAATGGCCAGCAAGCAACTTTTATGGGGAACAAAAAAGAACGAACAAAACAAAAGTAAACTTGGGTTTTGTCGTTTGGAAGATCGACTTCAGTCTGGATGCTGAGCTGCGAGTTTGTCACAGTTTCTGTTTCCGAGATCTAATCCTCAGAGGATTCAGCTCTTTCCGTTTGATGGCCCTATCTAATCTGTGCAGGATTGGACTCGGAGGGCAGAGGAGGATGACTGAGCCAGGGCTGTTGCCATGGTAACACACACAGAGACTCGAGATAATCGTTGGGAATCAGGAGGAGGGGAAAAAATAGTGTTTGAAGTGTTTCTGTTTCCTGCTGAATGAACATTTCATTGGCTGAGAGCTGATGTCTGGAGGTCTGGAGCTCTACGTTTTTGACAATAATAATAAAGATTGTTGTAAATGTGAATCTAAAGAAGCTATTCCAAAAAAAATAAATAAAATTCTTTCTGAAACTGAGAACAATGCAAAGATAAACTTAAATTATATGCGTGGACAATGGAAATAAAAAAAAATTAAAATCTAAACACCAGACAGTGGAAGTTCAACCAGATATTTGTGGCTTTTTAAACAAGTTTTAATCTGAATTGACCAATTGAAATGTTAAATTAAAAAATATATATTTCCGTAGTTAACACTAATCTTGCTGAGGTAAGATCCATAACACTAATCAAAGTTTTCTACATGTTCCCTCCTGAGTCTCCAAGGTTACATCAGGCGCCATCAAAGAACTAAGATGCTAAAATATTTGCAAGATGCTAAGATGTGAGCATCTTAGCAGTAAGACTTTTTAATTTTTGCTCTTGAGGATACAGACAATCAGCACCAGTGAAAATAATTAGTGCTCCTGCATTGAATGCTGTCCTAGCACTAGCCTGTAGCGTGTCATGTAGCACTGCGTCTCCATATTTCAGCTTCCCAAGCTGTGCGTTCTTCAGCATAATGTCAATATACTCTACACAAAAAAGACCCCAAGATATCAGCTTCTGTTGCTCTGTTTGGTGTAATTTCCTTATGGTGGCCTGTGTTTTAGAAAGAAAAACTCTGTTGTAACTTCATTTGAACCCCACCACAAGCGGACAAAGACGTTTTCGGTTTGAACTTGTTTCCAGTGAATTGAAACGTGTTGTTTGAATGTGGACATGTTGAAGCGGAGACGGTGCAGTCTGTGTCCTGGGGAAAAGCTTTTCAGGATCACTGGTCTGTCTGTCTGGAGCATGATTACTTCTCATCCCGTTTAGTTTGTTCCAGGATCACTTTGTGACCGTTTCTCAGTATTTGGAGTCGGGTTTTATGAAGAAGATCTTTTCAGGTGAAGGGCGTTGGTTGGTAATGTACAGAGTATTGATCATTGTCCTCTGTTGGTCTTGCTTGGACCTGTAGGCGTTGCTAAGCTCCTCGTACCATACTGGAGAATCAATCAAGCTATGTAGCCCTTAGAGGAGTTTATCACCACTCTTCATTGGAAACTGTCCCTGAAACGTCTCTTCTTGCTCCGTCCTTGGACAGAATGTCCAGAGATCCTTCAGGTAATGCTGCATCCCATCCTGCTGGTTCAGGCTCTCGGGTTTCCAAGGTTTTAATATTTAACACACAGGAAGGTGGAGATGTTTAAGTAGCGGCTGCTCTGCATGTGTAAGCAGACTGAAGGATGTGAAATGATGACAGAGAAAGGCTTGCAGCTGAGAAGCCTGAGGTGGAAGTGAAAGTGACCACACTGCTGCGTTTCTCCCTTTGTCTCCTACAGTTTCATGTTTCGCCATAACAAAAAGAGGACCTAGAAATCATCTTCCTCTTTCTCTAATTGGAGGCTCATTTCCTCTTGGATTCCAGGGTGAAAGGGAGCAGTCCTGATGTGGCCAACTGAACATGAGAAGTGAGATAGACTTCTACTACGAATAGCAGGGTGGAAAGTCAGTGTGAGCACCAAATATGCTGGATTTTCTCTAAAATACTTTCTACGGCAGTAGGTGGGGGGAACAATTTAGGCACCTCTAAAGGTCTTAGTAACTCTTCCACAACTTAACCAGGTGATCGATTTGACCCAATGAAACATGTCACTCTTCTTCAATTCTCTTAGGGTGTGTTCACAGCAGCCCTGTTTAGTCCACTTTTATCAAACTCCAGTTCGTTTGCCTAGAAAGATGACCGGTTCATTTGTGGAGGTGTGAACGTGTAATCGATCTCTGAAGCAGACAGTAAAACTCTGGTCCACCTACAAACCTCGGTCTGTTTTAGGTTGAAGGGAACTCAGGACGGCATATGTGAATGCCAAGCAGACGGGATACCGCTTCAAAAAGTAAGAAGCAGACCATTTCGCAGGGCATTCTGGGTAAATACAACCAAAACAAATGTGTGTATGTAGTGCTAGCAAGAGAAATGACTTGCTGTGTTTTGTCATTGACAAAAAGAAAAATCCTACAACTGCTAAAATTTGACACTACTCCATTTTTGTTTACATTTTGTGAAGAAGGAAGTTATACTCATGCCTTCTTCTGAGGTTTTCATGTCATGTCCTTCTGTGGTTCTTGGTGCAGCGCCATCACAGGCTGGAGGTGAACATGTGTTTCAAAGGGTTTGACTCGTTTTACACAGTGCAGTGTGAAAGTGAACCACAGCAGCTGAAAATTTAAGAAATGTTGAAATTTTGGTTCTCAATCGAACAAAGTAAGAAGCAGACCAGAACACCGCCAGGTGTGAAAACGCCATAAGAGGCGGTCGCTGAACTTGTCGCCTGGTAGTAAATGTTCGTGCCATTCCACCTTGAGAACTTGTGAGGCTGTGAGCAGGGTTGGTAAAAGCTCAGACATCTTGTGGAGGTTCGGGGAGAGAGAGATCTGAACATTTCATCACTGTAATGTTTGCACCCCACCTCCCTTCCCTCCTTTTACAAACATGAACTCTGCCTCAGGTTGGATTAAGGCCCAGACAACAATAATACTAAACACAGGATGTAGAAATTCCTCCAATCTTACAATGGATGTACTGGACCTTTTTCACCAGACATATGTAGACTCTTTATATGGTCAGGATTTTTTATAGTGTGGTTATTATTAAAAGTCGACTTTTTTTTTTTTTTTTTTTTAGCTTTTTATCATGTCACCAAAATGCAACCCAGAGTTTTGCTTTCATGCGTGTTTGAGAAACCCTAAAATCTCCCGTGGCAACCGTTCAGCCATTGCTCATTCAAAGCGGCGCCTTGGCGCTTTGACTCCACAGACCACGCCTCTTCTGCACAGCTCCTCTAGACTAGCAGCAGCAGCAATTAGCAAACACCTGGTGGAACTGCAAGTCTACAACGTTCCTAAGAACGATTGTAAACGGCAATTTCAAGGTGTCAGATATGGCTTTGATTTCGGGTAAATTTCTGTTAAGTTGTTTTTGATATATACGGCATTTTTTTAACAACTTTTTTAACAAATGAAGGTAACAATTACTTAATTGTCAATTAAAATGACGCTATTTGACTGGAAAATACATAATATACGCTCCAAAACTCCCTGTCAGATGAAGGTCTTCACTTCTCCAACATCACTCAGGATTCTTGATTCATTTTGACAGGATTCGGCCCCAGAGCCTCTTGTTTCCATCTGTCGCCTCTCATCAAGTCCTTGAAGTGTGGTTTTGTAAAGGTTTAGCAATTTTGAAAACGGCTTAAGCTGAAAATGTCCATATCTGTGGAATACACCTTGAAATAAGCAGACATTAAGCACATATGTAAACCTTTACAGCACCAACAGCGAAGATAAAACATTCACACCCCGGTAGTGTTTCACGTCATGGCATGGTACAACCAAAAACTCCCAAGTATTTTCTTGTGATTGTCAAAAAATAATATGAAATGAAATTAAAATTGCATGGAATTTTTAAAAATCTTTTTACAAATAAAATCAGAAAATTGCGAAATGCATTTTTGTCTACCCCAAAAACCCTCCCCTACCAGCTTTAATTTTGTCCATTACTATTAGCAAAATAAGCCAAACTCAGTCCGTTGGACATCTGTGAACAATTGAGTAAAACTTACTGAAAGTTGAATTTAAATAACTATTAAATTAAAATAAAAGCAAAAATAAAGGCTAATGAAAGAAAACTAAGCTGTGTTGTACCTAAAATTTTTGGTTTTAAAGATTTTAATTTGTCTTTAAAAATCGTGCCTTTAAATGATTTTTCAAAAAGTATTCGCCTGCATCATCAGCTGAGGTCAGAGGTCGCACTTTGGATTAAACGTTTCTAGATGCTGCTATACCTGAGGTCACCCTTTTTTGTCTGCTGTCCTACTGAATAGCATTTTCTGCTTTACATGTTAGCATAGACCGGGGGCCGGCAACCTGCGGCTCCAGAACCGCATCCATGGTTTTAATTTTTTGTGGCTCCAGACCGATTTGTTTCTTGTTTTTGTGGTCCAATATGGCTCTTTCAACATTTTGGGTTGCCGACCCCTGGCCTAGACAATCAGGTTAATTAAAAATGTCTTTATTGCATATTTTTTAAACACGAGAGAAAGAAAATAAACTTTCTCTTCTTGAATTCAGGCAAATAGCCCTTTAGTGATATTATTTTCTTGCTCATTTTGGGATTATTTTTGATGAAAGCCACTCTGGAAATCCTAAAGGATCACGAGGCTGCAGAGCCTTGCATTATAAAACAATTAGTGTCTCCAGTTTTACAGAAGGAGGTTGTTCCCTCCCACTCTGCTTCAGGATCCAGCTCTTCTCACCGTCGTCTCACCACTTTGTAAGTTTAAGGCAGCCTTTGTTCAAAAGACAAATTAAGCATTGGGTAAGATAATAACGACCAGTCTTTAACTCTTCTTGTGTTAAGTAGTGATCAGGGACAATAGAAGCCTGGAAAGGAAAGTGTGGAGTGTGTAGAAACAAAGTTAAGTCCTTTTAAAGTTTTTCAAAGGAAGTTAAATAGTTGTCAAATGAGCCCACCGTGAAATTCAGAATACCTTCTACTTACTGTCTCATTCCAGCCACCTCACTGTTCCAAACATGTCCTACTTGTCGTCTCGTCCTTCATTTCCTTTTACTGTCTTGTGTCTTTCTCTGTCCGTGTAATGACCTGTGTCCACTTTCAATCCACCTTTCATTAAACCGTTGCAGATCTTTTTATTTCAAAATCGTTTTGCGCTGACTCCAGTAGCGTCGGCCGATGTGGTCTTAAAGTTTTATTGCTATATTTTGTGATACTAATATGAAAAGTATAAAAGTGATGACAAGAAATGTTTATTACTTATATTTGAGGTAACTACTGCTGTTACTTCAGGACACAGCAGCTAAAGCCCCACGGACACAAGTACTACAAACCAACTTCCAGAAAACTGCAAAGCAGCTGAAACACTGACTTCTTTGGAATCAAGGCTCAAAAACCCACCTTTTGTAGAGTTGTTACAAGTGAAACATTGATCAACATATTTGCAATCATTTTCCTTCCCCCTTCCCAGTTATGGCATAAGAAAAGACCATGAACATTCAGAGACACATAAAGGCAATTACAAAGTCAGCCTTCTGTCTCCTGAAGAACATTTCCAGGATTAAAAGACTGATATATTGGCAAGATCTATGCGTTTAGCTGTAATCATCTGAATGTCATACTGATCAGTAATCATTATTATTAATCAATATGATTACTGCAACAATGTCCTAAAGTCACACAGTGTATTTTCCTGATGATTTTGATGGCATTTGACAAAATGTGATGTTTATTGCTTGTTTCATAATTGATGTCTGAATTTAAAGCACTTGGAACTTATTTGTGCGATACAAATTAATTTCACTCTGTTGAAAAGCGTATCCATTTGGAATACACTTCTTTATGACACCAATCACATAAAGAAGTGTGATTTACACCACTAAACTTTACACAGCAACTTCATTTGATCATATTTTCAAATTTAGATAGTTATTGATGTCTTCATTGAACAATCAATCAATACAAACAGGTTTGGATGTTTTTAACCATTAATTGGACTTTATTGCGGCAACAATGACTCAAAATTTTTGTCATGATGAGAAATATATCGCGATATACGATATGATAAATGTCGACCCCTATAGCGAAAAGCCTCTTTTCATGTGTTTTTACACACCATCAACGTGTGTGTGCACCATCAAACAGATCCTTTTCATTAGCTGCTGACATAATTTCATTGCAAGGCATGCCAGGAGGTTGACCCGGAGCCATCATGGAGGCCCTTCAGAGAGGAATGGCTCAGGTCGAGCAATTGGTTTTACCTGCCGCGTGTGCACTCAGGCCTGCTGTGCTCCGGTTGCAAATAATTTATTCGGCAGACGTCACAAACTCCCGGATCAGGACGGTTTGCGGTCTCTGCGTTCGTGCTGTGACACGTTCTATTATTTTTCCGCACGAGTCTTAATTAAAACCAGACTTGCTTCGCTTTGATCTGTCCCCCAAAAATTCCACATTTATTAGGGAGCAGAAATTATGCATGAGGAAGTGTCTGGTCACAGGCATTGCGCCGCCTGAGCCTTTCTGGTATTACTGGAAAGCAAAGGAAGGAGGACAACAGGGCGGAGAGGAGAATGATGCCATTTGTAGTCGTTTGTCTTGTTAAAACAGCGTGAAGTTAGCAATAAAGAACCAAACACACTTTTGTTCTTTAACTGGCAAATGATCTTCTGCGCAGGGGAAATGAAACACCGGCGGTTATGTGAGCATTTCTTTATTGGAAAATACGAAAAATATGGATGCCAAATGTGCACAAGAGTCAGGCTATCCTATTGATTGTGGTTTGGCAGAGCCAGAGCCCAGAGCTGCAAAGCAAACGGGAAGTAGAGGTGAAACGGGGGAGAATCAATGTGGATGATGGAGCCATTAGTGACGTTGCGACCCTGTTGAGGTTAAATGGGTTTTTGTTGCATTGTTTTTGGAGAGCGTGACATGTCGATTTCTGCTCCTGGTTCCTTTAACATGTCAGACGCGACTGTGTTTGTGTGTGCCTCTCGTTTCTAACTGCATTATTTAATTAGGTCTTGACCACAGTTCTTTTGTCCAGCAGTTGCTTTTTATCGGGGCTTTGGATGCTCCCTTACAGCTGAAGCTGTGAAAGAGCATTTCCAGTTCTGATGCTTGTCCAAAATAAATCTGCTTTAATGCAAATGCTCTCAGAGGAGTTATGTTGTCTTCTCTCAACCTATATTGATGTGGAGTGTGCAATTTGTACTGCTCACTAGAACATCATGTCAAACTACTGTACTTAGCAAAAGAGTATTTGCCTCTCATCTAGACATAAGCGGTAAGAAATGATACAGATTGGGTATTGATAGTGTTTGTAAAGCTTTGAATGTCATACTGATTTCAAATTATTCAAATTTTAAACTAAATGGACAACTTTGGCACAAAACAGTCAGGCTTCCTGTTATCCGTCGGAAGTCTTGCTCTCTCTTGCTGTTTTCCCACCCGATAGTTCGGTAGACTTGGTTTGACAAAGAGCAAAATTGCAACATTTTCTAAAAATATTGCAACACTGGCATGGTTTGCTTTCACACTGCTCTGTGTCAAACGATCCAAACTATTTGAAAAACCAGTTCCCCTCCTCACCTGTGGAGGTGCTGCACCAACAACTACTGAAGGAAAGGACACTGAAACCTCAGAAGATGACACTTAGCTCAACTTCCTTCTCCATAAAAGGCAAATGAAAATGGAGTTGTGTCAGATTTTAGTGCTTGTAGGATTTCTCTTTTGTCTTTGGCAAAAGACCAAGATCCATTTCCCCCGCTGGTGCTAGATGCCCGTGTCTGTTTTGGTTGTATTTACCCAGAATGCTGTGTGCTACAGTCCGCTTCCTGCTTTTTGAGTGGTCTTCGGTCCGCGTGGCATTCATACTATACATGCATTTGAACTGCATCAGATTCCAGCAGGAATCTGGATCTGTAGGTGGACCAGAATTGACTCTTGGTTTTTGTTTTTTTTTGGTCTGCGTCAGAGTTGGATTAAAGCAAACTAAACATGGCTGCTGAACGCACCCTCAAAGTAGCTGACAACATGCCTCATGAAGATGGAGCAGTTTCACCTGAGAGAACCTGCTGTACATCCTGGCTTCATTTAGACAAAACTTCCACACTGAAGAGTGTTTTTGTTGATGCGCGCTATTCCTGCGTAGGCATGGTGTGCTTACTGATCAGAAAATGTTTTAGATTATAGATTTGCTGAGTGTAAAACTGATCACTTTGTTCACCAGAAAATTGTGCCATGGCCAATCCTGTTGACCCTTGTCACCTTTTCCAGACGGTCAAACTTTAAATACTGACCGTGAGGCAAAGAAGATACTGAGAAGCAAGACTTTGAATCGCTAATATGAGCATTAAGAAATTATATAAAGTTCTTAACTTCTTGTTAAATTTTGAGTCAAACATTTGCCTTTGTAAGAATCCATTGTGGTGTTTTTTAGGTTCTCTGCTAACCCCGTCAACTCGCCTCAGTAGGTTTCTGTTGGTCATGTTGTCTCGCTACCTAAGCTAGCGAGCTAAGTCGACTTGTTCCCTTTGCTGACACGCACAGGCTCAGATCGATAACGTCTCAGTGTTCGTCTTCAGAGTCATCTGTGTCTCCTGAGGGTTGGTTGGCTGCAAAAAAAGAAAAAAACCCAATGAGCTAATAATTGTAAGCATTTTTCTGTAACAATATCTGTCTGCTTCTAACAGCTTCTGGATCTAAATCTGTTCCTGGAAATTGCATGAAGGAAATAAAAGAGGGGGAAATGAACAGATGGATCACATCTAGCAAATTCTTTGATTCTTCCTCCACTAATGGATTCCACTTAGCTTGTAACCATGGCAACAGAGATGCTCAGTTGATTTCTGGTTATAGTGAAGAGGAGAAGAGGGGTGTGTGTTCTCAATCAATATCTGTGGTGGATAGCTCAGATGCTCCAGTGGTCAAAGTGTGTGTGGGCGTGTGTGTGTGCGTGTGTGTGTGGGTGTGTTGTGCCAGAGGGAGAGAGAAAAGGGTTGAGGTGATGTCAACCCTCTAGAGAAGTGGGGATGACGTCAGTACAAAGGATGGAGGAGAGACGTTGTGCTACACACACACTCTCATCTTTTGGGACTTCTTGGGTACACTCTTTTGGAGCACACTTAGATCTGTCTGATTATTTTTGTGGGTAATGGTGTCCAGAAATTCAGTTTCATAACTAATTTAAAATTAGTCAACCAGTGATTGAAATGCACCACTTTTCTCCTGATTGGCTGTGACCAGTGAAGATCCAATAATGAAAAATCAGTATTTTTCCTTTGTTCCTTAAAAGCATCAATAGATCCAGTATTTACAGATTGGCCTCAACAGGTTGATCGGAGAGTATCGTATTTTTAATGTTTATTTGTCTAATTTAAAATAGATGAACACTGAGTTTGTATCCATTACAGCCCAAAGACATAAAATCTATAAATCCTTAGTCCTCTATATCATTAAAAAGAAATCTAGGTTGTTGTGCGAAAGTGCAAAGAAAGTCAGAGATTGGCATCGTTCAATTCCAAGGAGAATGTTATTGTTCCTTTTTTGTCTTTGTCAAGATAACTTGATGTTATAGAGGCTACTTAACCAACGTAACCCCTGTGAAACCCTTTCATAACACACGTCTATAATGGGGAAAGCTTTGTAGCTTTCAAATGTCTTTAACTTCTTCACTGTCTGTAATAAACGTTGTGAATGTAACTCTGTATTTTCAAAAGTTCTACAGAAACATGACTTCAAAGTTTGAAAGCTGTCTAAAGAATAACTAAAACTCAAAATGACCTTGCATTGGACGTTCCACCAGAAAGTGAGGTTGTTGAAGTCAAGAAAACACTTGCTTTGTCAAAAAAGAACTTGTTGAATCCTTGTGTTTTTGTGGTTTAGCTTATCATTTGAGTCAGAGTATTACTCCTTTTTTTTTCACCCTATTTTTGGTTGCACAAAAGCAAAAATAAGCCGTTCCTCTTCCAAATTCCGACTAAAATCATCACTCAGGCTGCTAAGGTTTATCCTCCAGCCCAAAAGGTGGCGATAACGTTCTTGTTTTCCAACTCAAAACTAAACAACAAAGTCATGGAATGATTTCTTCTTAATAGGAATTTGACACAGATTTCTTTTTCTCAAAACAAGCGTCTCTTTTTTTCTCTCCTCATTTTGTGGTTTGACTCGCAGGCTTCCTGTGTTTGGTGCCCCCTTGTGAACGGGAGTTTGATTTTATCTGTCGGTTTGCGCAGTCTGAGCTGCACGCTATCGTCCGCTGAAAATCCCAGCGGAAGTGATGCCACACAGGGATGATTGTGAGGCGAAATCAGCATGTTGTGGCCTTCATGCTGGTTTCACCTCCTGCTTCCTCTTAGACGAGATATTAACTTTGTCCCAAAAGACAACACTTTTATACCTGGACAGTTCATTTTGGATCAAAATGCCAAACACAAACAAAGACTACAAAGTCCAGATTTTGTTTGTGTTTTCTGTTAAGCAGTTTTTAAGCATTTTAACTGGTCTCTCACACACACCTATATACCGACTGCACTCTGTGACTCAACACTTTGCGTGTGTACGCGGCTTTTTGGCAGCTGTTTGTGTCAGTGTGGGCTTAGTTTCTTGAGCTGTGGTGCCCCGCTGGAATTCAGACACACGCACACGCACACAAGTAGACACAAGGAATTTATTATTGAGCTTGTTCATTTTAACTTTCGAAGGAAACTTGGCTGTAAGCGTCTACTTATTTATTAAGCCAGGTCTGAAGGCTAAATCTTTATTTGTGGCTCTTTAAGGTGGGGTGACAAACAGTTTTGCTGACTTTTCCCATCTTGGCTCCCACTGCTGCCTTAAATAGAAACCTGGCACAGACGTCCCATTGTCTGCTCAGCAGGAAGCAACAACAACAAGAGAAAAGAAAACTTAAGATGAAGATTTATGCTTAAAACACCCTGACAGGGTCTAGAAATCTTGGGTTGAGCGCCGGGATAAATGCTTAGGAGGAGGAGAACTTTCCGACGATCCGGAGTATGAAATGCTCCTCCCGTCCGCGGGCTGCACAGCGACGCGCTCTGACGGCTGTGGGCGGGACGCAGTCGCGGCGCATCAGTTGCCGGTGCAGAGGGCGGGGAAGATTTTTCTCCCTCCGTCGGCGTTCACCTCAGACTCTGGCGGGGGAAGCTGTGGCGGCTCACACAAATTCCTGACCTTGCAAATGTTGGCCTCAGAAGCGGAGAACAAGAACTATTTGTAGCATGACAAGAACGAATCTGTTGCTATTTACTGCCGACTGGAAAATGGGTTGCACGGCTTGTTTACAGCGACGTGCAAAAGTTTTCACACCCCTTCACTATTTTCTTTTTTTTCTTCTTCTTCTTTTTTTAAACTCCTGTATTGTTACAACCCAAAACGGCACCATGTTAAAGTCCAGGTTATTTGTATAGAACATTTCAGGAACAAGGCAGTTCAAAGTTCTTCTTCATATCATAAGAATGTAATACAGGAGGTGCTGTGGTGGTGCAGGGGTTTAGCACAACACACATATGGAGGCCTTAGTCGCAGGTTCAATATCCGGCTTATTCCCTCGTCTCTCATTGGCCACTTTCCTGTCAAGACACTGTCAAATAAAGGCCTCTAGAGCCAAAAAAAAAAGGATAAAATACAGTAACTAGTTACGTCTTATGCCATCTTCAAGTAAATCCAGTGATTCTTTTATTTTAGGCAATCCTGTTGCAGTAAACAATTCGACTAAAGGTGGATGAGCTTCTCTAGATCTTGCTGGGACATCAGTCCTTTAATCCTGGAAAGGTTCTTCACGTGACAGAAGGCCGACTTTGTAGCTGTCTTTATATGTCTCTGAAGATTCAGGTGTTTTTTGGTTTTTTTTATGGAATAACTGGGAATGGGAAGGAAAATGACTGCATGGTGCGGCGTGCATTTTTATTTAGTCTTCCTGAGTCGGTGCTTCGTAGAACACAGACGTTCAGTCGGATCAGACGGAGACCCTCCGTCAGCAGTGGATTTAAAGTTTAGTTGCAGATTCTCAGCTGGATTTACGTATGTCTGGACTTTGACTGGACCTTTTCTAATGTAGAAATATGCAACTATACCAGTGGCTCTGGAGCAGGTGCTTTGCAGCTGCTCCTTATGAATTTTTCTGAATGATTTACAAATCAACTGTGTTTTGGGGTGATAAAGGACTTCAGTAGATTTTAATTGGGTTTTCATTCTGTTGCTGCGTAGAAGTTGAGCAATAGAAGTTAATTTCATCTTGCTTTTTCATACAAACGACAGAAACGACAAAAAAAAAGGTTTTTTTTGCTGTTTTTTTTTTTTTTTCATTTTTTTGAAGAGTGAGTTTAGTTTTGCTCCTCTAGATGAAACCTTATTCAGGTGAAGTTAAAAAAAACAACCTTCTCTGGATTGGAAAGGTCACTGATCAAAGCCATTCATTTACAGCTGCAGCTGTACGTATATTCATACTTATCATTTTACCTCCTCTCTTTTTCTTCTGCATTAAATGAGCTCAAAATAACACAAATATTCTAATTTTCATCCCCGTTGAACACAGACCGTCTCTACTTGGTCAAGGCGTGTGTTTGTTTGTGTGTGCGATTAATTAATTACTCAAGGTGTGCCGTAGCCACGTAGTTCCAGTTCTACCACTTGAACCGTCCTCGGTGCAGCCCAGACGTTGCCACTGTCAGCTGGAAAGCCCAGAGAAGTCGACACACCTCCCTGCATTCCGCAGAATGTGTGTGTGAATTTTTTTCCCTAAAAAATGCAAATGACATAAATAAAATGCTTGTAGTTCCTGGGTGCGCTGATATCACAAGCAGTGGATTGGTCCAATTTTCCAAAAACATATTTTTTTCCCATTGAACACTGTTGACTTTCTAAATCCCAGTTCTGCCAAGACACCGGTAATCAGTCCATGCCTCACCAGGCTCCTCCTAACAAATTAAAGTTGTTCTTACACTGAATAGTAGACTGGATATTTCTCCAACATCTGTTTTAAAGGCTCTTGTTGCCACTTAAAAACAAATAAATGAGTTTATTACTGTAATTCGGCCCCTAATGGATATTCGCAACCACGCTGAAGAATGATGCATCATTAAGGAGATGGCGTTGTGGTTTTCTGTCAGAATAATGGAAAAGTTTACACGTAAAACTTTGTTTTTATGGCACAGAGGACAGTAGACGGTTGTTTTATGTTGTCTGCGTTTGGACATCTTTCTTCTCTTTACTCTTAAACTTTTCTCTCGTTTGCTTCGTCAGTTAGTACTCCTTTCTGTAGTCTACATTAGGAAAGACGTCTGACTTATGCACTTTTCCACCACCTGACCGACACCTGTGAAGACCTGCGAGAGAGAGAGACCGACAGCTGAACCCGTCCACCGGTCAGCTGAGCGGCACGCCCTCGTTCGTTAACATGTTCTCCGCACTTTTGTTCTCTCCTCACGTGAAGGGGACGAGCTCGTCAGCTTAAAACCTTGTCTTAACGCACTGTCAGCACTTTGAATTTGACCGCTAAAACAAAAATGTTTGACTTCCTCCTCACTGATGGCAGATTATTTAGGAAGGGGCCAGAAAACTGTTTTTGTCTTCCCAAAAAGGTTTCCTGCAAATGTGGGATTTGTGATCACCTGACATTCACCAGACCCTGATTATCAGGATGGCTACAAAATCCAGATTAAGTTTCTTTTAAACTGATCATATGTTTTCCTTTGAGTTGGTAGGGTGCTATCTTATTGAGTGTTATTTCTGTGTGCTGTAAAACCAAAGGTAGTCGCTTGAGGATGTTTCTTCAGATGTAGAATGTGTTGCAGGTTGGAGACTTTGTTAAGAAAGTCATTTGCATAGTGAGGCACTGCAGCAACATTATTTCCCATTGCCATCGTTGTTCCTATGTAATTGGAACATAAAACACAGCAGCGTGGCAGGAGTATTAGTTGCAAATATTGTCAAACTGTTTTTCCTTAAGACAGTTTGGAACAAGTCGATCCTGCTTGGGCTGGAAATAAACTGCAATTTGTTTCCTTCCAGAGGATTTTTTTTTACACCAAAACACCACGAAGGAATCAGCTGGTTGTAGATATTCTCATTTCCAGTCTGTCAGTACTTTAGAAATCACTAAATATCAATAATCACTGGTGTTTTTTTCTACTTTAATACAGTACTTCAAGAACCTCATATCAGGATGTCCGAGCATCCTTAAAAGTCTTTAACCCTCTAAGTCTTAAACAGAGAGCCGGCGATCCAGCTAAATTTGCGGTACTGTAATCCCGCCACACTTTGCGCCATCTGAAAAATTCCAAAGGTTTCTGAAAGGGCAGACGTTGCGCTTTCCATCCAATATCGGGTTATTATGGTAATTTCATCCCCGCCGTAGCAGGAAGTGAAATTAAGATGATGATACACTCGTTTGATAGACAGTAAATTGCAAAAATAACTTGCTACATATTTAAAGTTCTGGTTGTTATGAATTAATAGGCAAATATATTTACTCACAGGACATTTAAAGAACTGCGTACAATTAAAAATAAGCAAAAATATCCAGGCGGAGATTTTAAATTTAGGACATAACGGCTTAAGAGTCTTAAATCTAAAATTAAGGCCTTTAAAAATGACTTAAGTTCTTAAAAAATGTAAGTTGGCCTTGAATACCTTAATCACAGGTCTTAAATACTGTTGTGGTGTTACTATTTAATCTCATACATACTATCTAGTTCTTTCACAGGACTTTTCTGTCAGGATTAGGCAAACGTTTGAGTCGCACACAGACATCTTCGTCACGTTCTATGACCACTGACTAGCTGCTAATATACCCTTGCTAGCTAGGTAGCTATGTTTTTGAGGGTTTTTTTGCGTCTATCATGGGTAAATCTAATTTTATCTCCAGATGACTGGATGACATTCGTCTTCTCCTCTGGCTCACTTCTGTTGCCGACCTGTACAATGTCCCATGCGTTCTGCGCAAAAAAGCTTTCCACTAATATATAAAATATACAATTTTTACTTGTACATTTCTGTTGTGAAACTAATTTTAAGTTTCATTCATAACGGTCTCTAAAAAGCCTTAAATTTGAGTTGGTGAAACATTTCCATTTGACATAAATCTGTTCTTCCATAGAGAAGTGTTTGACAGATTACAGTAAGCCCTGACTCACTGCCAGCTACAGGATCTTGCGCCACCGTATGTGTCTGCCATCCGTTTTCATCTGGAAAACTGAGCCATTTGCTTTCAGTGGCTGGTGACAGGACGGCACGAGAGTGGTAGTCATAAGAAGCAGCTTTCCGGCATAATGACTTGCTTGGTTAGAGTGACGGCTGAGCTCAGGAAGACCGCAGGAACCCAAGGAAGAGGCTGGAGCAGCTTAGCTTAGTCACTGAACAGTTAAAGATTCACTATTATGTAAAATCAACTTTTTTAAACTTTACATCATATTATAATGTTATTCCTTTATCAAAAACATACATGGAGTGTTGCTTTGATTCTTTCATGCATGTTTCAGAAATCCTTTAATCTCCCACGGCAACCATTCGTTGTAAACTCTCACAAAGTGCCATCTGTTTCCACAAAGCTTCTCCTTGTAGCTGCGGTCTCAAACCGAGCTTCAGCCTCCCCCTCCACCAGCTCCTTCAGACTAGTCAGCAGCAATTAGTAAACACCTGGTGGAACTGAGCTACATCAAACTACTTTTCAGCCCAATGAGCTTAAAAGCTTTGTGATGATGTGCTGAATATGGTCAGAGCATTAGCTTCTTAACGAGACACAGGCCCAAATACAAGGCTTGATGTTTTATATTTAGAGCATTTTCATAACAACTGAAAGTACTGAAATTGCACAATGTGCCTCGAAAATACATAATACTGCCATGTTTTCTGTTTATGTCATGTGAACATGTATTTGTTTGATTTTAAATATCTGTAACTTCGTTGCTACATTCGATTTGCTTGAGTTCTAATTACAATAGTTAAATTGGAAGCTTTTATTAATTGCTGTTTTGCACCAAGAAAAAAAAATCTAGATATGCATTAAAAGAGAGCTCCGCACAGCTAATCTAAATCATGGATGAATTCAGAGACTCCCAGGTAGGAAAATGACAGTAAGAAAGTGGTGACAGGAAGCCGAAGAGTGACAGAATAAAGGGCAGTGCTCACTATCGGCGGGGAAGTTGTGAGTTAAACCATTGTCCTCTCATTGCTACCTCTCTTGTGTTGGAGGTGGCAGCTGTTAATCTTGGCACACTCTTATGGTCTGATAAACTGTGGTCATTCACCTTTAACTTCATTAAACAGCCAATGCCTCTGGCTGTTTTGAATAGCTATCGACTCTTGTCTTTGTCTTTGACTCTGTCAGGTCCTTCTCTTGTGCGGCGTTAAAGGCAGCAGCTTCAGAACGGCCGTTCAGTCGGCCCGCTCTGTGACGGACGCATCAGAATGCCATGACTTTACAAACTCTCCTGTGACCCAGGAGTAACGGGAATACCTGAAGCTGTTAGGATTTGAATGGATGTATGACATGTGTCTGTGTTCGTTTTCTTGAAGTTTCTCAATGTTGAAATGTACAGTATGTCATATGAAAAATCACTAACGATTGAACTGACAGAAGAAGTATCTGTTTTTTCTGACGCACGTTATCGGCTCGGGTGGAGGGATGTGTTGGATGAGCCACATCCTGCCTTCAAACTTGGAACTTACAGTATTGCTGAAATTCAAAATAAAAGCCTGTGAATAGCCAATAAAGCCCGGTATGATAATCAGCTCTAGGTTTGCCTGCCACAACCCCTGAAATGGTGCAACTAGACAAGCAGGAGCCGGTTTTATACTGGGAAAAGAATAGGAGATTTTTGTTTTTCAAAATAAAGTACATTTTAACATTTCATTAAATTTAAATTCAAGTCAAACTCTGACAAACTCTTTAAATTCAAGTCAAACTTTAGCCCAAGTGCACATATATGGGCTAAATAAATGTATATATATCATATGCTTTACCTTGTTTTAACATTAATAATAATAATAAAACTTAATTCTGAAGGTGTGGAGCTTTTATTTTGTTGTTTATTTGTTGTGCCACATTTACTTACCAATCTGTAATCGTTTTGTCAATTGAAATGTATTCAAGGTCTGAGATGTTAATATTAAAATTTTGATCTAAAGCTGTCTGAATTTATAAATTAAATAAGATCATTGGTAAAAGAAATGTTGACCTATATTAACAGGCATACAGAATTTTTTTTTTTAGTAAAACAAAAAAACTACAGTATATTCAGTATCATGTACTTATATTTTATGGTCTCAGAATACAACCAAAAGTTGTTTAGACTGATTCTGTGTGACATAAAGGACATTTTGAAGAGAACTGAAGAGGTGAAAGGTCATATCTGTATTTGTGTGCACAACATTATGCCGCCATGTTTTTAACCTTCATTCTGTCTCTTTCCCCTTGCTTGTCTCCTCCAGTTGGGATGTCCTGAATCAGCCCTCCGGTCCCAGAGAGCAGTTTGCCGATGGGACCTGCTGCTCCACCATGAGCTTACAAGATGGCGGCTGCAGCTACGCCAGCAGCGCCAACCTGGCCACCATTACAGGCAGCATGCGGCGGCGCCTGGAGGACCAGGAGTTCACCCTGCGCGTCTATCCGGGCTCGCTGGCCGAGGGCACCATCTACTGCCCGGTTGCCGCCCGCAAAAACACCACCGCCGCCGAGGCCATCGAGTGCCTCATCGAGCGCCTGCGCCTGGATCGCACCAAGTGCTACGTGTTGGCCGAGGTGAAGGAGTTTGGTGGGGAGGAATGGATCCTCAACCCGGGAGACTGCCCAGTTCAGCGCATGATGCTTTGGCCGAGGACCGCCCTGGAGAACCGCAGCGGCCTTGGCAGTGGCGAGGACTATCGCTTCCTTCTGCGAGAGAAGAACCTGGACGGGTCTATCCACTACGGCGGCAGCTTGCAGATGTGGCTGCGGGTGACGGAGGAGCGGCGGCGCATGGTGGAGCGGGGTTTTCTACCCCAGCCCGCCGGGAACGACCCGCCGTCCGACCTGTGCGCTCTCCCGGAGCTGACCGAGCGCGCCCTTCTGGAGAGCCTGCGCGCCCGCTTCAGGCAGGAGAAGATCTACACTTACGTTGGGAGTATTCTTATCGTGATCAACCCTTTCCAGTTCTTGCCGATCTACAACCCGAAGTACGTCAAACTGTACGACAACCACACGCTGGGGAAGCTGGAGCCGCACATTTACGCTGTGGCGGACGTGGCGTACCACGCCATGTTGCAGCGACGGAAAAACCAGTGCATCGTGATCTCCGGCGAAAGCGGATCTGGCAAAACGCAGAGCACCAACTTCCTCATCCATCACCTGACCGCCCTCAGCCAAAAGGGGTTCGCAAGTGGCGTGGAGCAGATCATCCTGGGAGCAGGACCCGTTTTGGAGGTATGAATCTTACTTAAAACGGTTTTATGACCAAATCAATGCTGGTTTCCACCTGGTTTGTTCTCAAGAAATCGATCATTGTATGGCAGGAGATTTTCCTGAAACTTGGAGACATGAAAACGTTTCTGGAAAATGTTCAGAGAGATTATGTCTACTGATGATTGTGGCGGTTTGAGTGCTTTGTTGTGCTTATATCATTTTCTTTTATCTTGAATCCCGAGGCAATTTCCATGTAGTTTACTTTGAGGTCCTCAAATTTGCATAAACGTCCCGAGGGTCTGCGGTTTGTGAGTTTTAAGACAAGACTGAACAAGTGACGGAAACTTTATAGATTCTTAGTTATCTGTATTTTGGGCACATTTGTGTGAAAGGAAACCAGAGCAAAAATAATAGTAGATCCAAAAGGACAACCAAAAGTGTTTTCAGACAGTTTGAACTTTTTTAGATCCAGAAAGTATAGATGACTCCAGCGTTTGTCTATCTTATCCTAGTTGTTGTCCCTACACTTCAAGATTTTTATTTTTGGCAAAGTAGCACCGAGTTAGACTTGTTTTGCTGCTTATCTTTTGGTTTCTTGTAAGTGTCTGATCATAATTTCACCTCTCATCTGAAGTGTCATTACTGGACACACCTTATTTCTTTACAGTAACCTTTGACCCATTGGTGTCCAGTTTCCTGCCTTGGAGCCTGTGTGTTGCATATTTTAGTGAAGCCCTTCCTCTGACACAGCTGATTCAAATGACTGATGGAAAGCTGAGGTAATTCAAAGTCAGTGCAGGCCTGGTAATGACCCAGAAATTTGACTTGGGTTCTTTGAACCAGGGAAACATCTGAAAGGTGTAGGAAATGGACCCTCAAGGAACTGGAGGCGGACCTCACTATGGACGTAGCGACACGCTCCGTACATGACATGACACAGACGAGATGTTAGCAATATGTTTGTAAAAACTAAGTAAGTAAACTGAGTAAGTTTAAGTAGCTGCTCTTGCGTAATAAATCCTATAATACTTCCTTTGTGAGTCAAAAGGGTCAATGGCCAGCCCAACAAGAAACCCTAACTGTCACTACAGCAGGCCAAATCAAGAAATACTTCTCTTACTTTAAAGTAAGAAGGGAGTATTGCTATCGGTAACTTTTATAAAAATATATTTTTGTGTATTTGTTAAAACTGCCACTATGTGCTGACAGTATAATGCGAGACAGATGATCTGTGAAAAAAATCCAGCCTTTCTCCCTCCTCCCTGTGTTCCTACTGCCATCTGCAGAAATGCACTGCTTCTAGTCAGAAACAACCAATCGCAGCCAGGATGCATTACGTGTCTATTTGTAGAAAACTCTATAAGGAGTGGCTACATTTTTCCCCAGCTCATGATGCAGAGCATGAAAGGGAGATTATAAAACCTTCTCCCTGAAACTGAATTGCCTTTACAGACAGTAGACCCTGTAGTGGCTTCGCGACATAGAACTGTTCTATTTTTATTACATGACCTAGAAATGCTTTCCAGATTCTGCATTGAGGGGGGAAAAAAAGACGAAAAACAAAACAAATGGTATGCTCCCCTAATCCACTCTGGATTATAAATCAACAATGGATTATGGATTTTCATTTGGAATTTCATGTTTTGGTGAAGGACTGTTGAAGGTCTACGTGTTCCCTTCATCCCAGCAGAAGCGGCTCTTTGGACCTCCTGGCGGTTTGTTTGTGTCCCTCTGTGGCTCCTGTATTTCCTGTCGGGACGCTCGGCTCGGGCATGTCACGCCGACACCCAGCTGTGCGTGTCGACTCCCCGGTGAGGCCCTCAGCTCTGATTGGTCTAAAAGTTGGATGAACGTCTGTGTTACGTGACGTACATTTCTTCACAATAACAGATGGTTTGCCTTACATGAGTCTGAGCTAACTGATATTTTAGCCACTTTGTACCACATAGCTGCGGTGGAACCTGGCCATCATTCAGGCACAGTCGTAATGGTTGTTTGTTTTTTTGTGGGTAGATTGAATACCTATCAGAAATTAAAATCCGGAGGCGACAAACTGTGAGGCTTGTTTTTGATAAAAACAGATAACAGGAACGTTACGGTTCTTTCTGAGGAACTAGGCTCTGCATGACTGTGTCCCACGTAATCAGTTCCCCACCCATCACTTGTAGGACCAAGGTGTGAGAGTTACATGGCCAAAATTAAAAGAAAAAGAAAAACACGGCAAAGGGCGTTTTGTAAACATTAAAAATATATATTTTCTGTAAGCACAACATGTCTAAGCTGAGAATAAAAAAAAAAGATATTTTTGCTTCGAATAAAAATAAAAGAATCCAAATTTCAGAGCATCTTATACTACTGGTTGAAATGTGAGACGCAACCTGCATTAGAAATGATCAAAGATCCTGACGGCACTGGTTGCCTTTTGTTTTTTTTCCAAGCAGTCTAATTAAGGTGTCAGTCTGTAACAAAAATTTACACGGTCATGTATACTGAGCAACAGAGAGATGGATTTACTGTATATACAAGCGCCTTGAGCAAAAATAGAAATTTTAACAATATCTGTGATTTATTTTTTTAACTCCAAAAATGCATAAAAATAAGGATTTTTAAGAAAACAAAATTAAAAATATTTTGACTGTAAGGAACTCTTTTTCTTCGATAAACTGTTGTAATGTTGTGATGCTAACACGCGGTGGGTGACAACATGGCTGAATTTAATGCTTTAGCATTTTGGGATGGCTCTTCAGCATCGGCTGAACAAATTTTTATCATTAGTACAACCATAAAAAATTGTGCTAGTCTTTTTGTGGTGTCAAGGGAGCCGTGACCAGACATGAGTCAGGCACAAAGGCAGAAAGAGAAAGTTTAACAACAAGAAGTTAGCGCTAATGCGTTTGATTCTGGTTAACGAGTTAGGAAGACGCCTCATTTCCTGAGGAAACTGGAGGAAACTATAACCCACTGGACTAACATGTTGCTAATTTAAGAGCAGGTTTTAGTGGTTTTAACAACAACTGTGCTGTTTGGTGCTGCAACCGTTTTAAAAAATAAAAGGTAAAGCTGGAAGTCCCATAAATTCCCGGTTCGTCTCTGTTTGTGGAGCTCGGGCATGCAGAGATAAATGAGCTCACAAAGAATCACGTCTCTGGGGGTAAAACAAATTACATTTAGCACGAGTACATAACTGCTGAAGTGAACCAGCTGGATTCTTGGTTTTCCATAAGTTGTAACGCCAATTACTGAATGGCTTGTTTTGGTCAGACGATGCTGCTGAAGCTTTGTGGGAGTTTGCTTTTTAGCCTCAGGCAGCCAGGCTGAAAATATGAGGTCACCAGGCCTTATTAGATCCAATTCAAATGAATCCCAGATGAAGTATTAAAACTCCTTTGGTAGCTCCATTATGTCGAGTAATAGTCAAACTGTTAAAAGCTACTGGTTTTTTGTTGTTTTTTTTAATGCTCTCACACAGTTTATGTTGTGTTTACGGTCGCATATTACCACACAATGTAATATTTCGTCTCAGTTTGGTGGAAACACAAAGAACGTCGGCGAACAAATGAACGCAAAACGCTGCTTGACAAAAGATAACACAAACTCACTGGCTGTCAAGTTGATTTTTAAAATTTTTTCATTCCTTAATACTTGAAAATGGTAACAGATGTTAAGACGCAGTCATTTCATCTGTACTTTAATCAAGAAAAGAGTCTCGGCTGAAAAAGAAAACATATTTCAGGAGGAGTTATGTCTCGCTGGCAGGCCCAGCTGTGGTCGGGCTTCGGTTTGGGAACATTTGTATAAGAGCCTGTAAACTCAGATAAGTCATTCTTTTTGGATTCACTTAAGAAGCTTACTGCCAACTGGATAAATCACCAAGGGGGGGGGATCCCTCACATGAGTGAAATATTATTTTTTAAACCGTGTACTTTAGAAATGCCTCTTAAATCAAAGCTTCCTGCGTTGGATTGACATAATTAAAAAGTGAATTAAGCGGCACTATGGGGCGCGCCGCTCGGCATCCTGCTAGCGCTGCTTTGCTCTGTTCAAGGCCTTGAAATTAATTTTTTTAAATTTGCGCTTGAGGGGGAAACAAAAAACGGGAGCGAAAAACTGATCTTTGGAGTCTTTGATGGGAGGAAAATATAAGAAATGTATGTAGTAAAAACATGATGCAAAGCTTTTCTTTGCTTTTACAGTCTCTGCAGTTTCATTTTGGTGTTTTCAGCTGTTCGTTGAAATCGCTGGTTAGTTTTCATATTAAGTGATTGATCGACAGACGGGTCAGTGAACCTATAGATTTATTGCGATATCTTGTGGTGCTGTTGTGATAATAGGGCTGGACGATTTGGCTGAAAGGCATCATGAAATCGGTCTATTGGTAATTATTGATTAGTTGTGGCGTGACTTTTCCTGTTTTATCCACAGTTTTCCCTCTGTGCCCTTTTTTTAATTTAATTTTTTTTTAAGCAATCATAAGGCACGGTTGTGAAACCTGAAACTGCTGCTGCCAAGTTACTCAACAGGTTGTTGCTAGGTAACCAAAGAATGAGTGAGTTAGTTGATGCTACCAGTCTAGCTTAGCTCGCCATGAGAGGTTGAGCGGCTAAAGCCTTTCCTCTGCCTACATCTCCCAGAATGCTGACTGGGAGTTCAGTCAGTATTCTGGATATTGAATACTTTATCTGATGTATTGTCTATTGATATTGATCATGTGTCTATATATAATGTATTATTGATTTATTGTCCAGTTCCAGTAGGATGATTACCATAAAAGCCCAACCACAGCCACGATGTAATGGGTTTAGATCAAACCATATTCATTGCTCAGAATGGCCCAGTCAAAGTCCGGATCTGAACCGAACTTAAAATCCTTGGAAAGACTTGAAAACTGATGTGCACAGATCCTCTTCACCCAATCTGATTGAGTTTGAGCTTTTTTTATAAGATTAATGTGCAAACATTCCAGTTTGTTTCAGCGTCACTTGCTCTGGTCTGCGTACCGCCTCGTACTCACACCGCTCCATCTGACGAAAGCGACCTGATCATTCACCTCTGCTAAAGACGCAGTTCGCTGCAGGACGGAGACACTCGCTCAAAATGTCTCCCTCTCTGCTTTCAAGGAGGGAGCAGCATGTGTGTATGGGTGCGTGTGCATGTCCGCGTATGCAGATTCAAAGATTTGCCTCTGTGTCCTTTACGGTTTCAGTGGAGTGTGTGCTGCTGAGCTCAAAGAGCCCCTCTGTCCTGACTGAGTAACCGGCCTCAGCTCCAGACTTCTGTAGGGTTCAGTGTGCTGACCTTTAGCTGCAGCAGCCCTGATCGCTGCGTGACACGTCTCAGAAATGCAGCAGTGCTAACTAGCTCCGTTACATCATGGCAGCGGTGTCACCTAACCATTCTCAATGTGCTCTAATAATTTCTTGCCATGTAGAAGCCTTTAATAACCCGCTGCAGACTGCAGTCGTGTGTAATCTGAGCTGCGTTCAGAGCGAGGCGACACAGATATGGGTGTGCAGCAGCATAGAGCTGATGGGAAGGATGTGGCTTCTGTGTCCATTGGTGTGTGGCAGTCGGGGGATCTTAGATCCAAATTTCTTTTAAGTTATATTTCATATATACAGCATTTTTAGAACAACTGAAGGTAAAATAGTTACTATAAAATGGCACTACGTGCCTGGAAAACATAATTCTGCCACTTTAAATTGACTGGTAGAGGGGATGCATCTCCAAGACGACATTAGGCCATCATTAATTATATTTAAGCTAACGTATCATTTACCCGTCGCAATAACCAGAGTAAAATGAGTCAGAAATCGTTTTGTCACATGATATTAGATGTTAATATTGTAGCTATAATCTTTTACTGAAGCTGCTCAGCCCATCTCTGGCTGAGGTGAGACTGCAGGTTACTGGAGGGAACCAACAAGTATCACCCTGACGGACTCAGGGCTCTTGAGAGGCCGTTTAAAAGCCCGTCATTGTTGCCTTGGTGTAGTTGGTGGACTTGTCTAATGCAGCCTCAGCCAAACAGAGCCCTCTTTCACCAGATGGTTCCTATCCAGACGCCTTGGTCTCTAACAGGCCCTCGGGGACAAGATCTGTCTCCTGTGCCTGATGGATGGCTGCAGGTAGTGCTCCAGCACTCTGCTAATAGAAAGAAACCAGTTCAAAGAAGAGGGTATCTTTAGGGGTGAGTGTCAAAGGGTTTGAGAGGCTGGCCAGCACTAGCATTCAGAAAAGGCTGGGATCTAAGACTTGGGGTGTTTTCACATCTGATTATCTGGTGGACTCTTGTCTGTTTGGGGGATAAAATTGCAACATTTGCTCCAGTTTCAGCTGCTGTGGTTCACTTTCACACTGAACTTTGTCAAATTATCCAAACTAATTGAAAAACCTCTGCTATTAAGAAGGAATCGACAAGAAAGAAGACACTGAGCACAACTTCCATTGCCACCAAATGTAAATGACAATCTAGTAGCGTCAGATTTTAGCGGATGTAGGATTTCTCTTTTGTCTTCGGCAAAAGATTGTAAACTATATCTCCATCTAGCGCTAGACTCTTGCATCTAGTTGCACTGGTGTAGTTTGGCCTCTTTCACCAGATGCTTCCTATCCAGACGCCTCCCCTTGGACTCTACCAGGTTGTATTTACCCAGAATGCTCTGCCCTATATTCCACTTCCTGCTTTTTTCTAGCGGTCTCCAGTTCGCTTGGCATTCACATATGCATTTGAACTGTACCAGAGTTCACTTCCACCAAAGGTTTTTAGAGTTTGGTTTTTTGGTACACATCAGAGTTCAGTCGCGCATTCACACCTCCCCAAACGAACTGGACTTTCTAGACAAACACACTGGATTACTTTGAAAGCTCTAAATCCCAGTTAGTATGAGTTACTGTGGAGAAAGAGCTGCACAGATGCTGTGGGTGAACTCCATGACCCTGAAAGTCCAGAGGAAAATCCACAATACCTGTGCTGAGGTCTGTAGAGGAAGACTGCGTGCGATACGGGACCTTCTCTTTAGGCATTTATTTAGTTTATTGCAGGGGGAGTCGCTTCTGCTTCTGCTCCTGCTCGCTCTTGAATGAGGACACTGCTGCTCTGAACGGCTTCCGCTCCTCACTGTGCATCATTATGAATGTGTGTGTGTGTTTGTAGAGAGGAGGTGCCTGTCAGAATGCGTTAGCGGCCAGTTCTGCAGGCCAGCAGCCCAACGCGAGACTTTCACCCATGACTGAGTTCGTCCTTGGTCTTTAAACCTCGATGAGACATCCAGAAGCTCTCTGCTATCAGGGCAGAGCGCGGCACGCTGGTTTTATTGCTCATCGCTTCGCAGCGTGCCGCCGTGTCTGGGTGAGTGCCCCCTGCAGCGACTGGTCACATTTGCTCCAGCTCATCCTACACACATCATGGAGTTTTAACTAGGCTGTTGGACTGAAGATACTCCCATTTTTTTATTTAGATGTAACCAAACACTTGGCATTCGGAGTTCAGTCTGACTTCTTTGTAAAAGTTAACGCTTGTTTTCTTTTAACTAAGGATCCACAGAGGAATCTTTTGTTTTTTAGCTTGAACGATCGTAGCAAAATCCTTTCATCTCCTTCTGATTAGTGAATCCTCCAAACCAGATGTGTAACCTAATAAAACATTTATACCACTTGAAAAATGCTAACTTTTCAACATTTTTCTTGCTATAATTACGTAACTTTTTGGCTTCTGTCAACTAATATCAATTTATATTTACTGCAAATCTGTTTTACTGTCACTTCTTGTGGTATTCAATCAACTTTCCTGCATAGAATAGTTTAGTTCTGCACTGGATGTGTACTAAAAACATCAAACCATCTAGCTTTATAAATATTACAAATTTGAAGAAATATATGGACCACCCTAACAACAAAAACTGGACTTGGTGTCAAACCAGTAGGTGGGGAGAGTTGAAGAAGTTGGGGCTCCTGACAGCTGAGTGCATTAAAAGTCATTTGTAATCTAACTTTAGTTATAAAATTAGCGGTCAAATAAAAAGGTTACTTTTTCAAGGAGCAAGCAGTAGTCGGAAATCAAATAAATTTGTCAAGGTATCTATGCCATCACTTTTGACAACACTCTTCAGTGTGGCTGCTGTTATTGATTGAGGAAAATTCTAAGTTGGTTAATTTTAGTATCAATATGTGATTAAAATGAAGGAAGCACAGAGATGTGAAAAGTCATTTTACAAAAGAGCTGTTTTCTACACTTTGACCTGTAATTCAGAAGCTGAGACTTCCAGGACATAATGGGAAGGCTGATTGGAGGATACTTTTGCACCCCATGTGCAACTTGGAACAATTTAGATATATAAAAGTAAGCATTGGCACTCAAAGCTTTGTTCCTTAGCCTGGTAAGTGTTGCCTAATCACTCAGTCCTCCTTTACTTTACTGCCTATAATCTGTATCCTGTGGGCTCTCACAGGATACAGCACTTTCCGATGTTCTCCTTAACATCTCCTTACAGGACTCTTCTCATCTTCTCACACTCTCCTTTTTGCTGGAAGCTAAAAATGTTCTCATTTCTTCTCAGGCTGGTTTCCTGCTCTTTACTCTGCTTGGTCCGTCTACTGATGCGCCTGGCAAGTTTGCAGCATCTTGCCTTAAAAAAGTCCCATCTCTGTGCATTTTTCCAACATGAAGTGCCCCCTAAGATGCCCGCTTGTAAAAGGAGATTTCTTTTGCTGCTCTAGTCCTCCTAACTACTGTTCATGGCGGAGGTAATTCAGTATGAGCGGTCTGTATTAGAGGTTGTTTCTCTTCCCTCCCTTTTCTCTCGAGGACTCTCCTCATCTCCACCCAGCAGATTTAGTGGAAGGCTTAGGACAGGAAATTGATAGCACAAATGGGCCTGATTCAATTTGAGCCTGTTTACTTGGTGTCACAGCAATCGGGCCCAGATGAGATTATGGCCACGAGGAGCCTCGGTCGGACAAAAGACCATCTGCGCTGATGGAGGCGGTTGAGTAAATTCGATCTGTGTTCAAGGTCTTGAGACGGTTAACTAGACTTTTGTCTGTTGAACTGGGTCAAATAAGGAGGATTTTACCTGTTTTGTGTGTATTACCTGTCCTTTTTTAGAGATTATGTCATTGAAATATTTATTCCTGGAAAGTTTACAGAAATATCCCAATGGTTAGTCTCAGACACACTTGAGCGAGTTTGTGTTTTATGTTCTTCTCTGTTTGTGTCTTGCGGTTTAGATCCAATCTTTGAAAAGTTATTTTGAACTCTGTAAGGAAAACAAATTCTGCCTTTGTTTGCGAGTTTCTGGAAGGTTCACCTCGAACAAATTGGTAGCCTTGGAGCATAACAACATGAGGGTAAACTTCAAGAATGATGCTACACAGTCAGATTTGCTTGACACATGGAGGTCAAATCAGGGCCAATACTCAGTTTCCCACAATTACAATGGTAGGCACATTCCCACTGAGCAGTACGGCACAGGTTGGTGCGACTTAGTGTGCTATTTTGCCTGTTTCTGTTGTAAAAGTCACCAATATCCATGACAGTTTTCAGTTGTAGGACCGTTGGACAATGGTGCAGTTCAATTAGGGTGGAGCTAGTTGCATTACACAACATAATGTATTGATTGGAGAAAAAGATCACTGCTTGTTACAAGACTTACTAGTGTGTCACGATTATTGTCACACCACTAAGATGCTACGCAAGGTTTCCCCCAGAAAACTTGTTCAGTGTTGGTTGGTAGGGCAGTCAATCATCCAGTGACCCGTCATGTTTTTGAGTTAAAAAATGTTTAAAGTTGACAAGAAAACTTGAAAATATCACTTGATAATTATGTACTATTGATAGACTGGAGGATTAATACCTGAACACCAACTATAAAGTCTTAAAAAATACAAACATTTTAGAAAGACTTCAATAAATAAGCAATGCTTAGTCTGATGCAGGCACAAGTAAAGCACAAGTAAAGCACAAGTAAAGCCAGGCTTATAATACACTGGGGGAAACCTGCTACATTTGGCTTGAGGTTTTAACCCTGCCTGCCCAGTGAGAGTCCAACTGGTGGTGGAAAAACTCTCCAGAATACACCGGACCATGGCATAGCCCAGAACCGCTCAGTGTAGACGAGATATTAAGGCCCCACATACTCTAGCGTACTTCACTCCGAGGAGGTCTGTGCAGATGCGTGAACGGTGTTCATGTTGAACCGTTTTGTATGCGACACCAAGCTGATGAGGTTGAGAGTCGGCACAACCGGTCGCAAGTATTCACATCATCCAGATGGCCTCTTTGTGCCGCAGTAGCAGTTATTTGGTGGCTGAACTGGCGGAGAAGAAACGGTGGAACTAGCTCATCAAACTAGTTGCAAGTATTTTCGGATTGTGGGAAATGAAGGAATTCATGCAATCGGTACGCTTGACTATGAAATCTCAACCATCTCCGGACAGTATGGGCAGAGTCAGCTTGGCCATCTTTGATTCTTTTCAGGCTAAGAAGGTTTCAAAAGCCTTTAGAAGAGACAGCCCAGACCACAGCATGAGAGATCCTCCACCATGCCCAACAATGGACACCAGATCCTTTTTCGCATTCGTCCCATTTTAAAAGGAAAGGTCTAATCTTTGTCTCAATTGACCAAAGTATGCAAAAAAAAAAATAAAAATTCTCAAAGAATTTGTATCTATTTTTGGGATTATATGATCTTGAGCTAGAAAAATTGTTTGGGAGTTAGCAGTACGGATAGCACCTGATGAAATCTCTCTTGCCTGTTGATATGCATTCCTACTAGACCTGGGTGTTAAAGATGGATGTTAAAAATTAACAAAAAGACGCTTGGGGGATTATTAAAGGAATCGCTGAGGGTGAAAGCAGATTTTAAGTGTAGCCATGTTTTTACATGAATTTAGTTTCAGGCTTTTCACACATCTTAACCAGGTCCACCAATAAACCCTGTCGACAGCGTGGCGAACGTGTCTCGGCAGATTCAGAGGTGGTGTGATGGGGTACATAAAGCCGTTAGTCCTCCTGCATTAATCATCAGGATAAACAGTCATTACTTCTTCAGTCTGAGGGTTTGTCTTGTATTTTCTTTTTGTTTTCTTCTTGTCTGGAGCCTGTGAGCTCCGGATCGCAGACTGTTTTGTCCAAATAGCTGAGTTTGGGGTGTGTTTGTGAAAAACTCAGGTCACTGTGTGAGCAGATCTCCAAGGCAACGTTTTGCACATCTATTTTAATTCTGCAGCAAGCAACTAAATTTATTTTTTAAATAACACCACTACTATAAAAAGAGCATGGTAAGAAGTCCTTTTATTTTGTGTGTTTACGCTTTCTAAACAAAGCTGAACATTAATAAACTTTGTTTTTTGTCAGAGGACTCTTTGAAATAAAACAAAAGACTTGACAAAAGGGGCGAAAAGCTAAATAGCTCCTGAGCTACGTCATCACCTGTGTTTTGTGCGTAAGCCGCACTCAGCTGCTTTTGTCCTTCTGAAGAGTCCTGGATTAAAGACTTTCAGACAACAGCGGTAATAATCGGGTCTCTTGGCGCGCTCTCAACAACATAGCTTCTACGCTCAGAGCACCCGAGCATGAAGCCTCCATCCGTCAGGTCGCAACAGGCCCTCCTCCTCCTCCGAACGCGGCGCCGTCACGTTGGGCCCGGCCGAGGAAAGCCAAGCTGCGGAGAGAAAAATAAGAGACTGATGGGGATGAATGGTGCAGATGTGCCATTGTGAGAGTCCTGCGGCGCGTTTGAGTGGGTGGGAGAATGAAAAGGGCGAGGAGCGGCTGGTGGAGGTTCGAACATGTTCCCAATGGAGCGGCTTCTTCCACGCAGATCCTGACGGGTGACGGGGATTGTGTGTTCCTGGTACTGGTGCTCTGTGCACACAAAACATGCCACCTGGCTGTCTGTTTACTGGTACCAGTCTGGCTCTAGGATCTGGGCCAGTTATCCAACTGGGAAAAAATGCTTACCTATTAGTTTACAAATGTTATGGTGTGAATAACAGGCTACATGAGCAAAGGCTGTAATGGTAGCTACATTTCTATTGACTATATTATTGTGTAATTTGGCAATTCAAAAATAAATTAGCTTAATAAATTTTCACGGCAATTGTGAAAAAAAAAAAAACAACAACAAACGTTTTGCCGCTTTAATGAGGTGGTTTTAATCGGCATATTGAAATTGGTTTAACCAGGCGAGGATGAGGAGGACGAGGAGGAGGATGTCGGCACGACATGGTTTTTAATGAACAAACTTATTCACATGTGAATTTAATTACGTTTCTTATTTAATGGAAACACCACAGTTTCGAAATTTAGTTTTTTCGACATTAGCAGAATATCAACAATGTTTTGAATTGGGATTTATAATTGTTTTTACGGAGGAACTCCAGTTTTTTCAGATTTATTGGGAGGTTGTACTCCCTGGATCTGGTGAAAAGTTGGGCCCCACTGTTATCTTTCTTCTGTTTTACATTGTCTTTTACTGCACAGTATCTTATTGTTTTGTGTTTCAGATTTTATATTTTTGTCTTAGTTTGAATGTACATGTTTCTATTTACCTGTAATTTTCAGCTGGTACACCTGAATTCCCCAACGTGAGACAATAAAGGCTCTAATTTATGCTGTGGTATTTATCGGAACTGAGACATTTTCAGTGATTTTAAAGTAATGGTTAATTTAGCCACATGTCTCATAATCTTTAAGCCTCCTCATCATTTTTTATCCAACATGACGCTTCATCATGCTGGAAATTACAGACTATACCAAAATGTGTCTGGCTTGTTGGATGGAGTTGTTTTGGGGGACATTTTGAATCCACTTTTTTAACTCATGTGTGACTGAGACTCTTTTTTTTTGGGATAACAAGAAACCATGATTACCAATGTGGTACTGATGCTGATACTCTACTAAAGATTTCTGCAGTAATTTCTTGTTCTTCTTGCAAAATTTCACCGTGTTCTTTCTGGTTATTAAGAATGAATAAAAATAAATAACTCAAATCACTGCTGCAAGAGTTGCCAAACAGAATTTGTTACTCTTATGGCTGAGATTGTCCAAATATTGTTGACTCTGAAAGCCAGTAGTGCCTCTGAATGATAAGTTTTTCACTATTAATAGGAGTTGACACAGCAGAGCAGCATGTTATTGTTTTAAGGTGAACACCTTTTGGAGTCCCGACTCTATAATAAGACATTTGTGTATTTTCCCTGACATTCACAGCAAACTGTTGGAGGAAAATCAGCAGCGAAATGTGATAACACAGCGTAGCTCCCTTCATGGTGCTTGTAACACCGTTTGATTCAGCTCATAAATCTTCTGTTTTCTTGATTTATGTTATTATTGGGTGTTTGATGCAGAAAAACAAACTAAATAATTGTTTCTATGTTAAAATAGCCTCCTGTGGATTTGTCTTTCTTTATTCTTTTGAAAATTAGCCATTTTGTTTTTTTCCGTTCTGTTTCCCATCCGTGACTCTGGTGGTGCTATGACCTAATTTTCCTCATGGGAATGATTAAAGTTTAATTTAATCTAATCGACCATAACGTTGCAGTTGATGCTTCCTCTGGCTGAAGCTCTGACGGGGTTTTAAGATGCTCATTGCACGTTGCTTGTTTAGTGGGTTGCACTTTGAATGTGGATTGTTTCTACGTCATGTCAAAGGCAGATGAAGATTTACTTTTTGTAATAGTTCAGAGGTTGCTGATGGGAAGAAATGGAGTGTAAAATAAGACAAAGTTAGCTTTAGTAGTCTTAAGTTAACAAAATGAGGCAGTGCTACACTCAATGGAAGAACAAGCAATAGAATAGCTGACGGATACTGAAGAGCGCATATAATCCACGTAGTTGAGGGAAATACAAAAACATTATGATGCTATGATTAATGTGAGGATGGACAAAAATATATTGAATAGCAATAGGCGCGTCTGAGATTTGTGATGGATTTCTGGGTTTTGTAAAATTTTGACCTGCCAGAACCATCTTTAATCAATTTGTACTTCACTAATCGCACCAAACAGGGAAAACCAACATCTAGTTTTATCAAGTCATGAATCCAGAGAAACCCCTACTAGTTTATAAATTCTTATTCTTAAACATGGGGAACATGTAGAATATGTAGTACTTTTATAGTTTTTATTTTTCTCTTGCTTTTCTTTTGTCATTTTGTTTGTATTTTCTCTAACTCATGTAAAGAACTTTGAATTGCTTTGTTGCTGAAAATGGGCTATATAAATAAAATTACATTTCCTTTATGATGTAGTCGATGAGTTTACCTAAATAGTTAGCTAACTAAATAAATATCTAGTCTGGAGCTAAACATTTAGCTAGCTACAAAAATATTTAGCTAGTTAACAAAATATTTATCTAGCTAGCTAAATGTTTCACTTGGAGCTAATCATTTAGCTAGCAACAAAAATATTTAGCTAGTTAAATATTTATCTTGGAGCTACACATTTAGCCAGCTCATATTTAGTTGGAGCTAAACATTTAGCTAGGTAATTAAATATTTTTGCTTAAACCTGTGAATGAACAACCATTGGGGTGGAAATACGACTTTCAATAATGAACCCCCACTTCTTTCCTCTTGTGAGGCTAAATAAACCAAATTATTGCTGCTAATTTTTGACTCTGTGTCTTTACAAACAACCCCTCTCCTATCCCCAACCCCATACTCTACGGCCATCGTGACCCGGTTCTTCAGTACCGCTGCAGCCACTTGCTGTGGTTTCTCCCTGATGCAACAGCCCTGCAGAGGAGAGATGAAAGCAGCGCCGTGACTCCCTGCCCTCATCTCGTCTCCATCCCACCCGCCCCTCTGCAGCACAAGCAGCAAAGATGGGGGGAGGATAGTGAAGATGGAGGAGAGAAAAATCCTTGTTTAAATAATAGAAAGCGAGAGAGGCATTTTGAAGCAATTGCCCCAGTTTTAGGGGATTCAGTGAAATTGAGAAAAGGCTCTTTGCACAGGTAGATTTTACTGCTGAACTGCGTCTTTGCATTGTTTGAGGTCGTAGCGGCGGCTACTCTTCACCTTATGAGGTGAAACCTGGGCTTTTATAAAGATCCTTTTCAAATATCTAAAGATTTAAAGTTCAGCCGCATTTTTAATGTAACAAACGAGGTGATCAGAGGGCAAAGGTCAACAAAAAGGACATAACAGGCTGAGGAAGCTCTGCTAACAGAAGTCCAACACTAATCAGAAGCACAGAGATGTTCTCTTCAGCCTCGCTCTTATCTCCCTGCTTGTTTAGCGTGTTGAGATTGACTTGATGGGACGCTGTTATCATCCCTCCATCTCGACACGGCCGTTCTACTGGGGTTAGCAAGTACAGGCAGGAGCTACTCGCTTTCTGATTGAACTTAATTTTACACAAAAGAAGCCCTGGAAGTGCTTCTTTTTTGTGGATTCAGCTCTTACTGCATTATTAAAAATGTACCAATCAAAGATTTTGACACCAATTTTTGCAAAGCTCTAAACCAGAATCAGATTCCAACTTAATCTGATTCTGACTGTTCTTTAATAACAGCAAAATACTTTTGAGATAAATGTAAAGTTGAACTATTTGCTTCCTTAATTGAGACTATTTCATCACACGTTTTACCTACAGGATGCATTAAAAGGGTTTACCAAAATAAACAAAGAAAAGAGATAAAAACCACAACCTACTACTAGGAATAAGGGAACTGAGAAGGCTGAACGGCCTCGCAGTTCTAATTTTCAGAGACAAAAAGGAAACGGTGCAGTCTTACAGGATGTCGAGTGTCTCGCTTTATGCGGCTTCACCTCCTGCAGATATATTTACCCCCCTCCCCACCCCCACCAGACAGACACAGATAAGGCAGGAAATGCCTTTTATTGAATTAGTTTTCCCAAATCCACAGTTCATACAGAGCACTAATTCAACTTCCCCACTGTTTCCTGCCCTGACTGGTGGGTATAACGGCTCCATTGAGCAGCAAAACGACGCGTCAGGACCGGCTGACCCTCACTGACTTCACTGAAGCTTCACACTGTGGAGACGACCAAACCAGAACCAGTAAGACCCAATGATGGAGCTACAAACATGATGTATTTATAAAGCAGTGGGATTTTGTCTATTTGTATGTAAAATTGACTTTTTGTGCTTTACATCATGTTATAATGTTATTCCCTCATCAAAAACGTGTCACCTTGACTCTTTCATGAATGTTTGAGCAATCCTTTAATCGTCATGGTGACCACTCAGCTATGCAAAACGCCTGTTTGGACCTAACTCCATCTTGAAGGACAAAGCTCCTCCTCTCAGCTGCAGTTTCCAAGCTTCCAAGTTTCTGCTCTCCCCCACTCGGCTCCTTCAGACTAGCCAGAAGCAATTAGCAAACAGCTGGTGGAAATTTAAGTCTGCTAAACTCATTATGCGAGCTACTTCTCAGTGAAACGCTGGTAGAAAGTTTTCAAAGGGTTAATAGAGGAACCATGATGCGATGACTTCCTGAAGGAGGAGTTTTAGAAAGAGTGGGAGTTTTTAAAGAGCCAGAGGCCCAATTTGAAGACATTAACTTATGAAGTCAAATTTATTTTAAGTCATATTTGATATAAACTGCAATTTTGTTACAACTGAAGGTAGCGTAGTTACTTGATTGTGCTATAAAATGGCACAATGTTCCTGGAAAACACACAAGACTGCCCCTTTAATGTCGCAGTAGCCTTGTTTGCTGTGTCACGGAGGTTAAAAGGTAAATTAAAAAAAAGTTGTTTTTTGCGGAGTAAATTATGAAAACCAACTTTCAACACATTCCCTAAACATCCTGATGAGCCCAGAGTAAAAATGTAGCCGGTGTATTTTGCGAACAGTTGTGCGACCGCGCCGTCTTTGAGGACAGAAAGAGCAGCAGTGAACTTTCCTGGCCTTACCGAACCGAGTTAATGAAGCCAATTGAAGAGCGCAGCAGTGCAGGAGAGAGAGAGAAAAAAAGACAAGAGACAGGAAACGCCCGGGGTTGTTACCCTTCCCTACATGTACACAAAGCACCATCATGTATACATAAGCGGTCTACCAGTACTAATGCTGAACATCTACGTAAGCCCTGCAGATTCCCTGCAGAACGTTCATCGCCTCTTTGGGTTCAAAGGTGATAAAAGACAAAGTGTGGGGCTAAAATACACCAACTTTACATTGCTTAACTGGCATTAAGAGACTTTAACGCTTGGTCTTTTCTCTCATAATTTTAAATACCCATCTGGTTTGTTTGCAACCAGATGAACTGTTGAGCGGGTTTCACTTTTAGCGGCTCTGTTTAACTACCTTCACTGGGATTGCAGGGGTGGAACTAAAGTGGTACTGAACCCCAGTACCACTGGGTTTATGGGTTTAAAACCAGTTCTACCAGCTCTAAAATAACCATATTGAGCAATAGACACCCCCAAAAATTATCCACTTTGATTGCATCACCTTGAAACCGCAGACACAAAAAGAAAAAGAAAAATTGCTGCAAAAACTTCGTCTTGAGTTGAGAAGATACAGCTAAAATACAATCTGCTCAGTTTTGCTGTAGGAAGGGAGCGCTTGGATTACAGATTATTGTAATTTTATACTTTATAATTTGAGATGGGTTTTATAAATTAGAGGGTGGTATGAGGTTCACGTTCACTAATCTTTGTTGTTTTGCCTGGAAAAGAGGAAAAATGATCTGCTCATCCTTAAAAAGTCTGAAATTCATGTATCTAAAATTAAGGCATTAAAATGTCTTAAATATTATTAGGAAACATGTAAGTTGGCCTTAAATACACTTTAATTAGGTTTTAATTTTGTCATGACATGACTGTTTTGTATATTCTATGTATTTTATTTCTCCTGGAATGTGAGTCACACACATAGTAACGATTCAGGCTACCGCTAACAGGCTGCTAATATACCCTTGCTAGCTAGCTTTTTTTCGTCCCAAAGTGTAATTTGTTGTGTTTGCTCACTTCTGTTGCTAACCTGTACAGTGCTATGTCAATTTTGTACAAAAAACCTTGGCACTACTACAATATAAAATACGCTCTTTTCTTCTGTATGCTTCTGTCGTGATACAAATCTTAAATTTCATTAATAATGGCTTTAAAAAGGGTCTAAAAGAGTCTTAAATTTTAGTTGGTAAAACATTAAGAAATTATGGATCAGATTTGTCCAAAATATGAAGAAAATAATAAGAAATATGAATTTTTTCCCCTTTGCTTTTGTGCATGGTTCGCCCTGGCATGCACATGTGTATGCAATTCCTCTCTCAGCTACTTACATTTCACTTGTCCACAGTTCAACCAAGCCTCTCCGAAGCTTAAGCTCATCGTAAATTGTGCAGCAAACCGGCCCATGTTAGGAAAACCACTGAAGGGATGTAGCAGGCAGCCAGCAGGTAATGGATGTTATGAAAAATAACGCCGTCATTCATTTATCACATATAAGCTCAATAAATCTTGGTCTTCTCTGTGGTCCACTTTTCACTGGTTTAGGCAACTCCCTTGAATGATGGCTGAAAGATGAGTCAAAAATAACATTAATATAACATACGTCTTCTGTTGTGACAGTTTCTAAAAGTACAAAATACAACATCATGGGCTGCTTTCATGATTCATCAGTCCTATTTTTGCAATTTCTGATGATTCTGGATTTTAAAAAAGTGCTAGCTGCCAAGCAGCTTCCTGTTCGCGTGAGTGCGTCACCGAGTGCTCGACCACAGACATGAAATCGAACCTTTGAGTCCGGCGGACATCCGCATTAAGTCTGCTTCAAGGGCAGAAGTAACCCCAGGTAACATGAAACTGATACCGCACAACATGGTTAGCTGTTGTTTGTTAGCTGCAGCTAATCACATCTGTTAGCTAACCAAAGTTTGGCTGGCTTTAACTTTGGTTAGCTAGCAACATGTTTTTGCTAGCTTACCAAAGAGTGAGTGAATTATAGCCGATGCCACCGACCTTTCTTATCAAGCCATGAGGTTGAGCAGCTAAAAGCTGTTCCTCTGCCTACATCTCCCTGAATGCTGTGCGATTCTGGATCGGAGTTGAGTGAAATAATAAAAATTCTGTTGAATGTATTTGCTACTGATATTGATAACGTGTCTGTCGCAATAAATATTGGTGTCGCCTCGCCCTAGCGACGAGTTTGCTAAGTTGGTAACAGTACTTTCTGCTGACCAAAGCCCCTTCAGTTTCTGTAAAGACAATAAATGAATTTAGATTAACTTAATTTAGTTACTTGTTACCAATTGAAGAAACCCATAAAAGTTGGATCAATTCTTCATTTTTTTCCAGTGTATTTTAGTTGCCTTGCTTTGAAATCCTGCCTCGCCGTGGCTTATTCGACTGTTTGGTTGAACTTTCACCGCTTTTATCCAAACACCTGATCTAGATCTTGGTGACAAAGATTGGAAAGGCTCAGGGAGAGTGATGGAGACACGGGGGACGATGGAAAAGCGGAAAAAGTGGATTAACTGCAATTAATATCCTCTTTGCAGTATGTGACGATATTATCACCACACCGTTTTTTGCCTAATATTGTGCAACTGTAATGTTTGGGCCATCAAAACACACAAATCCTGAAGAGAAAAGCCTGATTTGATGCATAAAGATTATTACGCCAACAATCACCATGACGATTCTGATCCCAGTAAAACCTTAGCAGGGTTAAACCTCATAAAAACATTCCTCTAACTTCATTTGTTTTCAGCTTATTTCAACCGCCTTCTATTAAGAGTCTGACGAAATCTAATCCCGAACACGATGGGAACGTCTTTACCCAGACGGCGCTTTGCTTCAGGGCACTTCAGAAGGAAACATGGGAGCCTCACTCCTCCAGCCTGTGACCTTGTTGCTCGTTCTCCGTGCCTTAAGAAGACATTGAAACGAAGGAAACCTCTATCTCGCACGTTATCTTCTTCACCATAAATGGAGGTCTGTCTCCAGTGAGCAAGGAGCCACATCTGGATCCGATTGGCCCCAGGACAGACAGACCCCGTAAAAACCTCCTCCCTCTGCAGCGGACTGTCAGCAGCCTCACCACTACTGTCAGTGGGGAGACGTGGGGGGAGAGAAAGGGAGTGGAAGAAAGAGATTAGGAGAGAGAGGGAGAAAAATACTCAGAGGGGCGAGAGAGCAGCAGAAATCCAGAGGAGGAAAAACTGAGGAGTGTCTGCAGCTGAAATGTTTCATTCTGCTGAAGTGAAAAGGAATGTGTTGTAGGTAGAGGTGCATAACACATCAAAACACAATCAACATGGCGGCATGTTTGCTCGTATGCAGCATTTAGTATTTCAAGTGTCAAGAGTATCGAACTCTGCATGTTGGTGATGTTTTCAGGCAGCTGCCTGAATAAAAAAACATAAAACCTCTGTTCTTTCTATATTGGCACTCATAAATGTTTCAGATTTTCAGAGTCATTTAAAGTGAAACCGCTGCTGAGGCAAAAGCTAACATTGGAGAGTCGTGTATGTTGGGAATATCTCAATATCGGTGTGTGCAGTTTTCACATCGCAGAGGACTGTTTGGAGTGGGAGATATTATCCAAGAACTGAGACGTCCACACCGGACCCTAGTGACCTTGTCCAAAATGCTGAAGGTCGCGGAGCATAGAAGCGCAGATCAGACGGAGAGCAAAGAATAAAATGGACGTATATGACGACTGGCCAATATTACCTCCAGAGCAGTAATATCTGTTAGCCCTAGCAATTCAAATAACTGAAAAACTGACCAAAAAAAGCCACACTTGTTAATTGTCAGCAAGATGTAAAGTCAGATCTTGAAAACTCGTCTTTATTTCATGTTTTCAAGGATAGAAAAATTGCGATGTCATTTTATTACAATATCGTTCAGAGACCAGGTTGGTTTGGATTCATATCTGAGCCTCACTAGAGCCACAAAACGTCTTTGTGTATTTACTCTGGTTATGTTTGTCTCATATTATTTGCTGTTTATGAAACATTTACATGCAATGACAACCGAAAACAGACTAAACATGTCAGGGAGCAAATTCTTTTTGTTCCCATTATCGGTTTGTGAATTTAATATTTCTTTTTAAGTGCTGGGCTTTTTGTTTACTGCGATCGTTCGCAAAACATGAAAGCCAGCTGGGTGGAAGCTCTTTGGTGGCACACACACAGATACAGGCCTGTATTTAATTGACCCTAATGAAATGTTTATTACTCCACCAGCTATTCACAACTGGCTGTAACACACCGTGTGTGTGTCTTTTCTGTTCAGACCATGTCTCATAAATCCCGATGCTTTGTAGTCTGTGTCTTTAGAACAAGGCTTCAAAATAAAAATAAAACAGAGATGTAGACCTTTCTACAACCTCCTCCTCCCTCTCTCCCTTTCTGCTTTTATCCAGCGCTCTGACATATCACAGCTTCTCCATTTTTTTTTTCTTGTCTTTTTGGCAAATCTCGACTGGAGCTGGGGAGTGTGTGTGTGTGCGTTTGCAGCTGGCGGTGGGCCGGCAACGCAGCGCAGCCTGACTGACAGAGAGCGCAGCGCGGCCTGCGAGGCGGTGTGGGAAAATCCCACGACTCAGTGTGTTGAAGTGTTAATCCCTCGAGAGCTGGACTGCTGTGTGAAAGTGTGTGTGGTGCAGTGAGATGATTAATTTGGGTCACAGGAGTTTGGGAGTGTGTGTGTGCGCGGTGTGTTTATGTTTGACTTTTGTAATGCAGCGTGGAGTCGTGTGCAAGTCAAGAACAAATGGTTCAACTTAAGCTTTTTATGGCTTTGTTTACCAATTATATGATTCACCTACATTTTAGGCCAACTAATAACAATAATCAGATTTACTTGTTACAAGCATTTTTTTTTTTACTTAACTGAAGAAAAATGTGGATTACGACTTAGCTGCACAGTCAGAAAAGTCAAAGATTTAATTAGTAATAAATAATAACTCAGCCACACTCGGTAAAGGAGAACTATAAAGCTATTGGATAAAATATCTGTTGAAAACATATTTGCTCTTTTATTAGCGCTAATCCGCTAATAACACAGCCAATTTTCATTTAGTGCCTTAGCTTTAGCTTTTTCCTAACTTTGAAAACATTTAGCGCACTTAGCTTCCCCTAATTTAGTTTGTGTGGATAAATGCTATAGCGCTAATTTTGTTGGCTGTTCTGTAAACTTTCAGGTGAATGAAGTTCGACATCTGCGTTGAAGTTTTGTTTATCACTGTTAGGAGTTGTTTAAGTAGCTATAGACGTTAGCTTTGAAGCTTTGGTCAATTAGGCAAAACCTGCACCAAAGCTAGCAATACACATCGGATATAAAACTGAAACCAGGAGTTTCAAAGAGTCACTTCCTGAAGTACAAACTGTTCATATTTGCCCCGTTGGGGGCAATTTAACATGTTGTGTCATTAGCACATTTTTGGTATCTACATTGTTGAATTTATCGCTAGAGCATTACCTTCAGCTAAACACCGTGTTGATTTAAAAATTTAGCACTAGCGTGACTAACACTTATGTACTTTAGAGTTAGCGAAATTATCTTTTTAGCTAGCAGTGCCGACCACTTCTAAGTGAGGAAGCGAAGAAGAAGACGATCAAATTACCTTTTTCCTCCAGTGTTGAAATCTACAGCTGACTATTGGCATGATCACAGTGCAGTGATAGCAGAAGCTTCAGACCTATATGACCAAAGTCATTACAGAGAGCTGCGTTTTAAGTGATGCTTTCATTTATTGATGAACATAAACCACTCCGGTTAGGTTAGCATGGTGTCCTAATTTAAAACCACCTTCCTGGTTCAAAACAGGCATCTAGTTACTCCTTTAATGTCATTACATGGAGCATCTGCATCAGGGTTCTTTCTTCTTCGCAGCCGACTATTAAATAATGATGTTTGCTAAGATGATATCCGTCCAATCTGATTAAGCTAGCGCTATTGGGTGAAGAAAAGTTTTTCTATACTTATTCTATGGTTTTACACAAATAAGACACTAATGTCATGTAGTGTGCAAATGTTTGTAAGTTTACCTAGCTTTGAGAGTTGGTGTCACTTGGTGGCAGCTTAATGAATGAAGCAGATTGTTGCCTATTTTAATTAATTATTTCAATGAATTATTAATCTCCCATCTTGTGTGGCCAAAACCTTTCCATCACATCCGGGTCTGTCTTTGTTTCCGCTGTTAAACATGCACTTGCTTTCTTTCTTTCTGTCCATAAATCGTCCTTTTTCATGGAAGAACGTCTACCAAAGCAGTTCTTCTAAGAAACAATACTGTTGGCAACAATTACTTAATGAGCACCGAAAACAATCAGAATCGATTCATTGTGATTCTCCAGTTTTCAGCTCTGCCTGTTAAAGTTACCAACAATAACCACACCCTGCGTATTTTTCCTTCTCAGAGGAACTCTCCATGTCTTCCATAAAGCATGCAGCTAACGGTCTTGTCTTGTCCACAACTGGTCCATAAAGAGAGCTCTTAGGAGTTCAGCTGGACTGTTTTGTGGGGGGAAAAAGGAAATGAGAAGCGATTTTTGAAATGATCCAAGTCGCTCCAGTATGCATGCAGGGGAACAAGCTTCCTGTTTGCTGGCTCCAACATACTGTCAGCATTTCAACACTTCACTAAGCTGATTTAAATCCGAACATTCTTGGTGTTGCATTACTTGGCTGAAGCAGCATGCATTCAGATGGAGTTCAGCCTTCGCAGAGTGGAATAATGTGCTAACAGCATCCTAGCTAACATACGTTACTTTTTTTCAAAAGCCACAGTAGATAATTTTTATTTTTTAAAAAATGATTGTTTTTACATATTTGTTAAAACTATCATCACATTGTGACAGTACAATATGAGACAGATAATCTGTGCGCACACTGGGATGATTGACAGCGCTAAGACCCTCCCCCTGCCTCTGATTGGTTGTTTCTAACTAGCACTGGGAGAAGGGGGAGGAGCTTGATTTGCTTTTTTGTTTTTTTTTTCTTCAGTTTCATACCACACTGTCAAAACATGGACAGTTTTAACAAATATGTAAAAATAAATAAATATCTTTAATAAACTGCAGCTTTAAATCTGTGCCAAAAATAGAAGACACTGGTGTCGGTGACAACACACTCACTTATTCCCGCTGTTTTCTGGTTGTCACAACTGTTGTCAGAGCGATGCTGAGACGATCGGCGCTCCTGCAGAGCCCAGAGCCAAGCTTGTACGACATAATTACCCGAACCATTGAGCTAGCGTTAGCCGTCTCTCTTCTGGTTCACGTGGAGACAGAGAAGGAACCAGTTAGCATTCGCAGAGACGCATTCCCCTGGATCCTGCGTGTTACCCTCCGGTGATTCAAACCTCACCACGCAGCAGTTAGTAGGTGCTGAAAACCACAAATGCTTCTTGCACCTACTGAAAGTATCGGCAGATGGAGTTGATGCAGGAAGTGAATGCTGACGGTTATTTCTGACTGACCTGACTCAGGAATGATAAGAGGGGCTGACATGAAAATTACACATAATAATTATTATTATATATTTTTAATGTTTTGCATTTTAACTCTCTGCAAAAAGCTGTTTTTACTTTAAAAAGACCCACCTATAAAAGCACAGTCCTTAAATGTTTAATGAGATCAGGACTGTTGCATAATTAAAATGTTATCCTGCTTTATCCATTTCCAAACCGCGGTTGTTGAGTGTTTGGTAGCTTTTCATTTGAGGCTTGGTTGAGCCTTTAAAGCTGAAACATGCTTCTACCACAAGCCCTGGCAGGCCCTGATGAGTTTGTGAAGTTATAACTGAAACTATAAATACACATCATAGTCCAGTACTGGTGTTAGGGATGCCTAATGAACCAGTTACTACAGCTGGAAACCAGCGATCTGAAATCTGTGTGTAGTGATTAAATTTGACCTGAACCCTCAGAGACACATAAACACAGTAACAAAATCAGCCTTCTAGCACCTGAAGAACGTTTCTAGGACAAGACCTAGACTTTAGTCGTATTGATTGCCAACCTGTTCAGAGTTGCTTTTGATTACTATTAAGTGAAACATTGATCAACATATTTGATGTTGTTTGATTGAATGTAAACTTCATTGCTTATTTCACAGTTGTTTGCTGTGTGACGTTTTAAGCACTTTGAACTGTCTTGTTGATGAAATGTTTTACATACATCGACTTTTTCACGTCATTCTCGGCTCCACAAGTCAAACTGGGTTGATATTAATAATCGATGATTATTTCCGTCTTGTTATTGTTTGTAGTTGTGTTTCTGGAGGGTGTTTGACTTGTGGGATTTCAGTAGTAATGATGCAACACAGGATTGTTAAGTGTTTAATGTCAGCTGTGTTGTTGTTTTTTTACAGTTTGAACTTATGGAGAAATATATAACATCAGTAACAACAGGATTGGATATTGACCATAACAGTAATATTAATATTGGCCCAAATTTTTTATATCGGTGCATTTCTAGCATTTACATGTTGTTCTTTAGGCTTAGATAATCACGGCCAATGGCGATCTCTGATGGCTGCCATTAAAAACAACGAGCTCCTCCAATACAATTCCCCATTTCTCCTGCTACTTTAAAAGCTATACTAACACCCTGCTCTGCTTCTCTCCTCTAGATTATTAATGTTTCGGTAAAGCGCCCTCTAATGTAAACGCAGTAAGCCTTTCGTAGTTTACAAGCGTATCTGTTGCATCATGGCGGCCAGTTTTAAGCTAAGTTGTGGTTAAATTAAGCAATAAATCCTGGGCGCTCTCTCAGCTGGATGGTGCAGAGCGGGATTCTTTTTTCCCTCTCTCTCTCTTTTTGTTTTTTGCATCCAGCACCGCTCATTAGGCCCTGACGTTAAGTACCCTGCTTACCGCATGAAGCATTCCTCCTGTGCAGTTGTGTCACCGAATGGCATGTTGAGAAAAGCATTTTCAGCCGGCGAGTGAAAACCACACGTAGGCTCTCGAACAGACCGGTGCTGCGGAAAGCTGAAACCAAACCGGGGGTCGATTTTTGTCGCTGATTACGTTTTGATGCAATGATACCGGACTGGGTTCACATCACGCTCGGCGTCCAGGAGACAGAAGGTTTCTTCTTTGTTTTTGGATCAGCGTTAAATGTCTGTGAAGGACGAGTGTAGATGTAGAAGAGAAGCGAAGCGCGATCCACCGGTACGCCGGTCGATGACCACCATCATCTTCACAATGTCAAACGTTTCAAATCTGTGCTCTTTTCTGATCCTGTCCCACAGTTTCATCTGTTTGTTTACATGTATAAATCGCCGGACGAGAAGTTCCAACAGAATTGATGAAATGTGCTGCATGATTCAGAAATGGAGTGGAAAGTTTTGTGTGAATTTTGTGATAAAGTGAAACCAGGGAGTTTTGACTTGTGGTTTTATACCAGCTAACTGCATAGTTGAGGGTTTACAGATGTTCAAGTTGCACTGTGTGTCAAAATCAGCGATCAAGAACTCAAATTGAGTTCTCGCTCAACTTGAGCGAGAACTCCGATCCAATATTATGCTCCGATAATGTTGGATCGGAGCATTTCTGCTAAGGGCAGATCTATTCAGTCTAATTCTATTATTTGTGCTCTTAACGTCATGTTTTATCATTTGTTTTACATTACATTTAAAATAACTAACTGCATCTTCTGGACCATTTGAAAGAAGGTTTGCTGCAGATTATTTGCACGTGTTTGACCAACGTAGTCAACCTTTTGTTTTAGTTTTCATTGTTATACTTCTATCTGCACCGACTGAACAAATTAAAGTTGTTTTACATGTTTGACCAAAACTTGTTAGAGTTACCAAATTCATTTATAATTCAGTACATTTATGTCTGCATTTAAAAAAAAAAAAAAAAAGAAAGAAAAATTTTAAGTCGATTCAGCTCTGTTTCTCTGTGTCGGATCGTTGTCGGCCGATACTGAACCTCTGATATCGGTATCGGAAGTGGTGCATCCCTAGTTCCCGCCCCTCTCCCAGCCCAGCGGGTTTGTTTGCCACATTTCTCTCTCTCCAGAAATGACAGACGCGTCCATAAGCACCTGTTATGCTGAGCATTTCCAAATCTGACTTCATACCTAGAGGTCAGGCTTGGCGAACACCCTCCCCCCCGTCCACTGCACATTCCTGCTCTGTTTTTCCCAGCGTGCCCTGAAAGCCCAGCTGCACCTGCTGGCAGGGAACATGATGTGATGTCATCTCTCTGCATGCCACTGTGGAAGAAGTGAGGGGGAAACAAATATCCGTGGCACCACAAGGATGACCCTCCTGGGAAATTCACACATTTATTCTGAAAAGTCTGATCATTCCTACGGCTCTGGTAGTTGTGCTGCGAACTGCTTTTGCCAGTTATCCGTTTTGATTTAGCAGCAGCCTGTATTAATAAATAAAGTCGCGATTTGATTGCTCTCTGCATGATATTTGCCTTGGAAGTCATCGCTCCGGTCTTAGAATAACGTCCGTCCGTTTTCCAGTAACGAGTTGGAAAAGGTTTTTGGATTTCCTAAGTGTTGCGTTCAATTAAACTGACGGCAATAAAAAATAAATAAATTAAAAAATCTATCTAGACAGTGTTATTCATGCTGGCTTCATTGTGTTTCCGTACTGCAGAGTTCTGTGTTACTGATTTAATTTGGTAAAAACCAACAGAAGTGCAATTAGACGGTTTATTTTTGCAGCTTTTACTAGACTTTACCCACACAGCCGCCATATTGGATTTGAGGTGGATTTGTGGGTGCAACTCTGACCTCAGGGAGAAACCAGCTGGGCTTTTTTCCCTCTTGTTTGAATATTCTTACTTCAGTGTACAAATGTGCTTTTGATGGATATGGTTTTTCGACCTTTTGGCATAAAACTGGTCACTATTTGAGAAAGTTTAAATGTAAATATAGAAAAAGTAAAATGATACCAAGCAATTCTTTGTCAGTGTGTGTCCATAGCAGCTACATGCCCATTTTTATATCATCTGCATAGTTTTGAGTTGCACTGTTCAGGGTTTTCCTTACCAGTAGTGAGTTTTGGTTTTCTTTAAGGTCTTACCTCCTTTTCTGCTACTTTTATTGGCTGTAATTCCTCTGATTTATTTGCTGAACAAACAGAAGTCCAACATGCTCCTATTTTTAGCACCGATGTGTCATCGTAAGAACTAAACTTAGCGAGGAATTTAATGCCCCCGAGGAATCCTCAGTAATTGGTTCTTTCTTTATTTGTACACCACTTAACTCTGCCTGCAGGGCAGACGAACACCGAGCAGCGGAAAGTATCGACCCGGCTGATTAACATGGGTCAGCTCAGAGTAAACTGTCACAGAGCAGCTCAACACATTTTTGAGAGACAAAAAATCCCTCCCGTCTTTGATTAGACATAATCCCTTAAAAACATTTTTTTCTGTGTAATCCTGCATCATTTTCAGTTCAACCTCAGAAAGGAGAAACTCATTGGTTCCCTTGTTGCGATTAAGATATTTTTTTTTCTTGCGCCATGCGTGACGAATGATTTTCTCAACACGGATTTTTCTCATAAACGCCGGCAATTAAGCTGTCAGAGGTGCAGCTTTGTGTGTCTGTTTGATCCGTATCAACAGTGTAACGTTGCAGCTGACTGCAATCGTGCTAAAGTTGTTAAATGAGGCGGCAAATGTGGTTAGCATCACTATGCAGAACTGCGGTATTAAATTTACTGTACATGTGAAACTCTTTGCTGCTCGTACTTAAAGACAGCAAAGTTGCTCTTTCGCTATATGAGCTAAATGCAAATGTGTTGCTAACTTGGTTTGTGACCAAAATTAGGTTATGGCTGTAAAATTTGGTCTTGAACATTAATGTTAATTTTGCTGAAACTTAAAAATACATTTGGAAAACAGAAGCATAATAAGCCTGCGTATAAATATCACAGTGTAAATAAACAGCAGAGAAGGCGTGATTTTCACTTTGACACCCGTTTTGTTGGGATGCGGGGGTGAAAAGTGCTTAGGATCACTGGAAATGGTATTTCTGTGTGGACAAGAGGCAGAAACGACTAATAACGTTACTGTTTCACAAAACAATCTTTAAAATTGTGTGGACAGGCCTTAATTTGACAAACACGTCTCATTGGAATTAATCATTTATTAAACATGACTGTATAACTTTTATTATTATTCTCTCTATGGAGCAACAATCTAAAATAAGCTAATCTAATATTAGCTTATTTGGCTTGCAGTTAGCGGCTAAACAGACATTGGCTTAACCTGCAGACCATGAAGGTGTGATTAATCGCAGCAAGAAAACAAGAATTGTGAATAACAAAGTGCAAGTGAAGCGATAAAGACGTTCTGTAGCAGCAGAAGTAATCCACCATTACTGCTATGTATGTTTGGGCTATAGGACAAGTTAAAGATTGGACAAATACATTAGCATTTTCACAAAAGAGGCGTTTTCGCTCAAATGTTTCATTCTGGAACCCGTCTAGCAGAAACAAAAAAAGTCTAGGGTCCCTTGAAGTCCCATTTTCTTTTGGACAGAGAGCTCAAATAGTTAAAATCTTTCTAGTTTCAGAAAAAAAATTCTTACGTTTGCCTTAATCTGACAAACAGGCCTCTTTGGAATTAATAATGAATTGAATATGACTGTATAGTGGGCGTGCCATGGTGGCGTAGGGGATAGCGCGACCCACATTTGGAGGCCTTGAGTCCTCGACGCGGCCGTCGCGGGTTCGACTCCCGGACCCGGCGGCATTTGCCGCATGTCTTCCCCCCTCTCCTTACCCCATTGCTGTCCACCTACTGTCAAAATAAGGGACACTAGAGCCCACAAAAAGCCCCCTGGTGGGGAAAAAAAAAAAAAAGAATATGACTGTATAACTTTTAACATTCTATTTCCTCAGGTAGCTAGTTAGCGGTTAGCGGCTAAACAGACATTGGCTTAGCTTGTAGACTGAAGATGTGAAACATCTAACCTTAGTAAGAGTGGTGTGAATCACTTGTATAGTTTTCACACCATTCAGCCCATATCCACATACAGTGTAAAGAAGAGTCCCATAAAACACCGTACATTTGCTCTGAGGTCCCTGTTACATGCTAAAGGCAGCTAGCCAAGCAGATGTTTGGACGCATAGTAGTTTCTCAAAGTATAAAGATTTATGAGGGCAGGGATGCACAGCAGCTGGATGAGACAGAAACGACTATGAAACAGGGTGAAGCAGAGGAAGGATAAACCAGGTGATACATATTAATATTTAAGCCAAACAAAGCCAACCTGCTAATGCTAATAAAAGGGGATGTTTTCTGTCTGGGTCCCCCCTGCCCTGTAACCACTAACACAGTAAAACCTTTAGCACCGCTCGCTTCCTGAGGATGATGACCTGGGGTTTCTGCAGCTGTGGAGGAAACAGCAAGCTAACGTAATGTGACAGCGTGGAAAGAGCCCACAGGGCAACACCAGTGCAAAAGCTGCATACATTAGCATAAAGTCGTGTGAGGTTCTTATGCAAATATTAGGACGCGGGCGCATTTTCACGGCACGTTTATGCCTTTAGGTGCAATGTATTTGCATCATTAAAAACATCTGCGTCTTTAATGTGTTGATAGGAACTTATTTTTAACTCCTATAAGTATTTCTTTTTGGATTCTGTCACACCACAAATGTAGGATTGTTTTAGTTTGTGGCATAAAATTATGTTTTAAACATAAAAAAAAGAAACAGAGCTTTTCAAGGGTTAGAAATGTTTGGAAAAAGAAATGTCATCCACCCCTCGGGTCTTTCTTGTTCCTGGTTGTTTTCTCGAGGCATGGGAGCAGGCATAAATCAAGCTTCTCATGTACAATATCTATCTCAGCAGTTTCTTTGGAAGACGTTTCCTTATTGCATGCAGGTTTTTACGTGTCACATCAGCTCGACGAGCCACTTTTAAATGGGAGTCATCTGTACATCTGTGCCGCACGACAGGTTTGGCGCAGATTAAGTTTCAATGAACACATCTGGGTTGTAATAAGAGGCTGCACATTACTTTGGCCTATCACCGGTTTAAATGTTCTGTTTTTTTCATGTCTTAAATAAACCAAAACGACGACATGCGCCGCCGTACTGCTGCTGCACCACTTGATGTATAAGGAAAGGCATTATGAAGGCCGTTAGTTCTGCCAAGATTTCTAGTTTTCTCGTCTTTTCCATGAGTTAATCCATTCATTTCCTCTTCAGTTGCAGATTTATGGTTCTGATTTATTTTCACCAAACAGAAGATGACCAGGGTCATTATTGGGTTTATTATGAACCAAAAAAGCTAACTCTGGTCCGCCTAAAAACCCAGGTGTTGGTTTGGTTGAAGGCTTATGTGAACTACAACAGAACTACAATGCAGGGAATTATGGGAAAATACAACCAAAACAAACGTCCTAGAAAGTCTATCACTAGCATTAAATGGCTCGTGGTGTTTTTGCCACAAACATAAAATAAATCCTTCTACGGCTAAAATCTGACGCCACTCCATTTTTGTTCACATTTTGTGAAGAAGGAAGTTGCACTCAACTTCTTTTTCTGAGGTTTTCGTGACGATTTCTTTAGTAGTTCCTGGTGCAGCGCCTCCACAGGTGAGGAGGGGAACAGGTTTTTCAAAAAGTTTTTCATTTGACCCAGAGCAGCGTGAAAGTGAACGACACCAAATGAAAATGTACCAAATGTTACAATTTTCATCCCCAATCAAACAGAGTCTATCAGACTAATGTGTGAAAACACCTTAAATTTTCCTCCTTGAATTGTTGTGAAGACATGACTGTTTGTCTCAGGTGTTGACTCTGCGATGGCCACTGGAGACAGGAACACGCAGCTCTAGGTGATGGTACTTTCAGACGGACCTTCTCTTTTTTTAATAGCCCTTGAATAAACTTTGGAAACAGGAGAAAGCATCAATGTCCTGACCTCCAAACTCCTGAATGCTCCCGGGATGCTCCTCAGCCCTCACACCCCGAGCTTACACACACAGTGTGTGTTTTCCTGCGCTGTGGTCACAGCAGGCGTTGACCATGAAGCGCAGCTCCACTCTAAATCATCCAGGCTCTGCCTCCCTCCTCATTAATCTCCTTCCCACTTGCAGAGAGACCAGCTCCTACAGCAGCGCAATGGGCCGCGTTTCTTTAAGATCCGTGTTTTTACCTAGGAGCTCACACAACGAGCCGGCGGTGGTTTGATGAGTTCAGGAAATGGATTTTCCCCCTGAAACTCAAAAATGGAAACATTTAGCCACAGAGCTGTTCCTGCATCCAGAGGTGATTGAGTTTGGCTTTTCATTTTGGATGGTCGACCCGGTTGCTCCGCCTTGGTTGCTTTTTTTGATCCCATGTTTGTGTTTGTCAATCTCAGGTCAGCTTGACCGCAGGCAATGTCATTTTTTCACAAAATTTGTGATATGATTGCTTTTTTTTTTTTTTTTTTTTTTTTTTTTTTAAAGATATTTTTAAAAAAAATAATTTTTTTTTTAAAGGTGGGGGGGGGGGGGCCGAACCAGAGAGAAAAATATGCAATAAAAATTTGTGCAAAGGAGGATTTTACATAAAGTCAAGAAAGCTATGGAGAAACGTTGAGCATCCTCATCATGAGACCGTCTTCAGTAAGAGGCTTCTTCAAATTTGCTGTGACACAGACTGCTACAGGAGATCCTTCCTGCCCACAGCATCTACAACAACCCACTGACGAATCTTGAATATTTTGAGTAGAAACATTTAGCTTGCCTGTTGGAATAAATATACTATTTTTTAAATTGAATTTGATTTTATGATTCATTTTTGCTACATGGCTAGTGGCATTAATAGCTAAATCGAAAAATTAACCGCCAGTCCATGTGATCAATATCAATGATCGGGACAAATATCATCAATAAATAAAAACAATTTTGATTAAATGTCTTTACTGTGTGCTTTTTGCACATAAGGACATGTTGTTCAGGAGCAGCATTGTTGTTTGTGAGGCTCTGATAGCAACAACCATACAGCTGCCAAAACAACCTGTAAAGACGTAATAAACAGTTTTTCATCATCACTTTTATTGTTATCAGGATAGTACCACAAAATATTCTGATGCATTTTGAAGTACATTTCACTCACCCACAATATAACATAGTTTTAAATAACATCAGTAAATATTTTTTGTTATAAAGGCGATGCTAACATCGGATATCGGTAACGGCAAAGATTTTCACGTCGGTGCGTCCCGACTTGAAACCGTAGAAACATCGTGATGAAAAACCTGGATAATGTAACCGAAACGTCCTACACAAATCAACACCTCTTAATTCATATTGATAATAGTAATATTTCTTTATTTGTATTGCACTTTTTTTAAACTAGTGTTATAAAGTTCTTCACATAAAAACGAATTAAAACAATATCATAAATGACACAAGAAAAACAAAAAGTATACCAAATCAATAAAAATACATAATGTATAAGAAATAATAAAGCAGTAAGAAAAATAAAAACAAAAAAAAATAACTTGATTAGAAACAGAGCATGCGTTGTCCTCACAGTTTCCTTGGTTTCTGTCTCCCGTCACCTGTTTTGTCGACCTGAATGTGTGTCAGGTTCTGCTGGTGTTTTATTTTATTTTTTTCTTGGTAATGAATCAGATCAAAGCTGGATTCAGCGGCAGGTTTTCTTTTCATTAACCGAGTTGTTGCAGCGCTGCAGCATCCAGCCGCTCTGTGTTTCTGCTGCTTGTTATTTAGGCAGAAGGCGATTTTTATATCATCTTTGATGCCAAAACGCTTGTACACCGTGTTCCAAGTTATTATGCAAGTGATATTTTCTCAGGTTTTCTTAAATGGTCAATGCAAATGATGGTCAGTATAATTTTCAAGTCATGAACTATTACAGTATAAATCAAATTTTACTGAACAAAG
>CAEFZX010007222.1:0-58359 GCA_903066825.1 Alfaro cultratus | reverse complement strand
TAGATAGATAGATAGATAGATAGATAGATAGATAGATAGATAGATAGATAGATAGATAGATAGATAGATAGATAGATTGATTGATTGATTGATTGATTGATTGATTTCTGGGGAGAAAGTATGTGCTGTTTGGTGTTGCTGTTTCAGCTTCCATTTTTACTCATTTGCTTATTATTTTCTTTCACAGAGTCTTGGTGTTTTTAAAGCTGGTATTTCTGGAGTTAGAGCTCTAACATGCAACACAGCAGCAGCTTGGAGTGATCTACCTTATCTCACCCTGTCGGTTTAAAGACAGAAAGCTGCTTTTTACATACGCATAGAAGCAGAAACGGCTGAAAGGCACTAAAGGGCAGGGTGCAGGTAAACAGTTTCAGTCTACTGCGTCTTTTTTTGAAGACAGGTTTGAAAAGATATTTTTATTAATAGGATGAAAAGGCACCACTGAAGAGTTCAGAGATGATCACTGAAGCCTTTAATGCCTCTGCGCTGTTTATCAGGGTGAGACTGTTAAAGAAAAAGCTACATATGGTGAATTAAGAATCGATGTTTGTGGGACAATTGTGGGTCGTCATACAAGAGAGTTTTGACTGAAGAGAGAAAAAAAAACCCTTCAATGTTCAATAAGGTAAAAGCGAACAGACTTCAGTTAGGCATGAAAGCGTTGCTTCAAACAATGGGATATCAGTGGAGAACAGCTCCTTGATCTACACCACAAACAGAAACTGCGTGTTTTCATGGTCGTAGTTTTTGGTCAGAAAGATTTGATCATTCTACATCAGCTTGTGTTGGTTCTGACTGCGTTTTATTCTCTCTCTAATGTAAATAAGGGGATGTTCTGTGGTGTTAATCACTGGAGACGCTATGGGTTTGCTGACACTGATTCAGAGAGAGAAGTCTCTTTCGGTCAGACTGTCAACTTCCAAAACCTCGCTGAAAGCTTGTAAAAAGCGCACACAGTGTCTGTGTGGCCCCGCCACAGAAACGCACAGAGTGAAAAACCTGTGGAGTCTAAGTGACTCTGTCTCACAAGACTGCAGGACGGTTGAAGGGCTTTTATGTAAAAATGGCTTTTTCTGAAGTTCTTATGTTATAATACTATTCCCTCATTAAAACCATTCCTGGAGTGTTGCTTTGAGTCCTTCACGGACGTTTGAGGAATCCTTTGATCTCCCACGGCAACCATTTTGGGGGTGCCTGAACGCTTGCTCCAACAAAGCTCTTCCTATTTCTACGTAGCTCCTCCTTGGAGCTGAGCTTCTTCCTCACAGAGAAAGAGAACTTTTAATTCTGATCTGGACGTAGCGGGAAACTAATTTGAAATATGAGCTTTTTAATTTCACAACTTGTGACAGGATATTTCAAACTTTGGCAATATTTGGGAGGTGGATGAAGGAAATTCTGAAAACCTGTGACATTTTTCACTGACATATTGTGGTCTAAGATGACTCAAGGGCCCTTTAAATTATCACAAAAAACCAATGAGTAAGCACCTTGTATTTCAAAAGTTCTGGTCCAAAGACCAGTATCCTGCTCAACTTGTTTAAATTAGTACAGTTCATGAATAAACATAGCTGAGTATCAGTGGCATAGCAGTGGACGTCTCTGATCGTTTTACTAAGTGAAAGCATTTATTTATCAAGAATAAAAAAAAAAAAATTTAAACTGATAAAGTGGCACATCAAAACTTATTTGTATCCTTTTCGATAATCAAAAGAAAAATCTTTTTCTTCATCATGCCTTGGTCAAACTTGAGAGAATTCAGTTTAGTTTGATCGTGTCTTTAACTGAGTCCCATAATAATGAGACTCTGTGGTGTTTTCCACCAAGAGAAAATTAGTAAAATAGAAGAATTGTGCCAAAAATACTATACATATGACAACTTATTATCACAAGAATTTACTTTATTACGAGTATCCTTTTGAGCCACAATTTCTAAATTTTAAGCATGCAGTGCACTCCTCAGCTCATCAGTGTGTCCTTATCTGGGTCTGGCAGTGAGTTCCGGGTCGGCCCCGGGGCCTCTGCTGGAGGGTCTGCTGTAAGCTCCTGAAAAGTCTCTTTTTAAGGGCTTAAACATCCAGTGTTTTAGGTTTCATGTATTCATGTTCAAGGATTTAGTGAGGACCGTTTCCCAGTAGAATATTAGAACTATTACATGCTAAGTTATGGGAGATACTAGTGTGTTTAGCACACACTGAACAGTGGGATTGAATTCATTATATATATATTAGATCTTTATAATGTGCAGAAAGTTTAGATTTAATCACACACTACCAATTTTTTCCCATACCAAATAAAATTTCTTTCAAAATCCTGATTTAACATACACAATAGCAAATAATATATATTTTTTTATATATATCCTGGAACAGCTTTTGGCATAGCAGAAGGTATTACGAACATATTGGACACATAAATTAATCTCATCACTGTTGTGGGGATGAGAGTGTAATAAATCACGTCGTCTGATTTGCCCTCCATCTAGTCGTCCACCCACTGAAAGTTGACTATAAGGTGTAGTCAAGCAATACTTCTCTAGTTGCACTGGAAGTACATTTTGAGGGCTTCCAGACTCGGATACCCTCTGTGGACTCGGGAAGTTTGTTGCCCTCCAGGGCTTTAAGTAAGCCTTCACAGAGTTCAGTGGTTTGACTGAAACATGTACGAATGCCAAGCTGTCAGCGATGTTCTGATGTTTCGTGATAAAAAAATAAATAAATTAAGTCTGCGGATAGGTAATGATCTTTTGTTCGAGGAGAAGATTACAGAGAAAAAAAAATAAAAGTCAGAACATTTAATTTAGACGTCTTAACCTCAATTAAATTGAGCATAATCTGTGTTTTATTGCTATAAATGCATAGAAATAGTAAAGTATGTGGTTGCACAGGTTGCTATGGTGTTGCATAGGGAAATAAGTCTAGCCAATAATAACTGACAGTCCACATACAGATATTCTATCATTCTAAAAAAAGAGAGTCCAGTATCTAAGAAGGCAAGATGAACTGTTTCTTTATGGGACTGAATGCTCTTCAGTCCAATTTAACCTACTTGACTGACTTGATACAGTCAATTTGATCCAGTTCAGTTTAATTCAAGTCATTTCGTCTGAGTTCAGTTCATTGGAAGGATAAGACAAACACTGGAGGTTTGCATCAGTCTAAGCAAACCCAGGAAAAATTATGTGTTTGTTTGTGAAATGTTCAAATTGAACAAAAAAAAGTGTTTTTGATATTTTTATGAAAATGAATCTACGAGCTGATTTTTGAATCTTATTCACCACTCACAGTGCTTTATAATAGAGTCCCATTGAGCCAATCACACAGATGAGTGGGCAGCTTGGAGTTAAGTGGGTTCACCTCAACACGTGACCTTACTTTGTGCTACTCAAAATAACTTAAACAAAATTATTGTCTCTGTTGGACATTCCCCAAATACAAGTTTCAAGTTCCAAGTTAAGCCGTCATGCTATGAAAAGATTTGAAAAGATTCTATCTTATGAAAAAAAAAGAAGAAAAAGTATTTCACTGAAAAAGTTGATACATCTTCAATAAATGAGCAGAATAAATCACTGATCCAGCCACATGTAAGAAACAATGGTTTACCTTCACAGAGTCAAAAACTGAAAGAGATTTTTTTGGAAGTCAAATGACCAATTATAATAATTTACAAAAAGGAACAAAAGAAATCCTAGCATTCTCATTTTCAGATTGAAAACGTTTTGCTTTTTTTTTTTTTCCTTCTACCTAAATCTAATTATGTGGAACAATTTAATAACTGACTCACAATATGCAAGTGACATGTTTGGTTATTCCTACAATTAGTCAGCTGCATTTCCGCCAAATATTTTGCAACTGAGAAAACGGAAGCAAAACAAGATTTTGCGTCACTGTTTCATGAGTTGAATAAACGAGGAGAATTCATTTTCTTTCGCGATACAAATGTAATTGTAGATTGGGATATTTGAGTATGTTATGTAGCGCCTAATCCTAACCCTAGAATAAGATGGAGTGTTTTTAGACAAAGTGATGTGCTGTGTAGAATACATTCCAAACTTTATAGATTGATTCATTACCGTGCTGACAGTTTTCCTCTTTTTTTTTCTTTCCCCTTTTTTTCTCATTTTTTACTCCAGTGCACATTATCAGCTCTTTGCAGACTCTGGCCTTCTTAACTAATTCCCACTGCCAATTATTACAGGCCAGACAACAGCTTGTTCTTCATCCAATGACCCTGAGGCGCCGAGTGTAACTGGCCACTGTATCAGAATCAATCTTTCAAGGTGATAGCAGAATGGAGAGAAAGAAAAAATAAAACCGGTAGGATAACAAATTGGCCACCACTGGAAAGCCAATGCCTTGGCCTGTTGAAAACAGACTGGAAATCAGTCATGATTAAGCTAACTGTTACTAGAAAATGACAGTTTGCCAAGAATTTATTAATACATTTAATACAGGAAATGTTTTTGCTTTGTAAACATGCAAACTTCAATTTGATATTTTCAGAAAGCACTGTCCACATTTGGAGTAGCACGACAGTTTTATATAAATATCTTTAAAGGGAAACTGCCAGTGGAGCGTTTGGCCAATTAAAAAAATACCCACCTACGTACGGTCAGAGGATAGCAACATTTCTAAGGTTTTTTTTTAAGTAAATCTAATTTGTACTCCTGACAATGCACAACACATATCGGTATCAATAAAGTCTATTATAATCTATCAGGACTAAGTAATAAGAGGCTGGAGGTGGGGGGCAAAGTGACTGCAAACAACCTGACACACTCATGCCTAAGGGTAATTTAGAGAGAGCAATTAACCTGACACTTATCCTTTTGGACTGCCAGAGAAATTGTTGGAATACTCAGAAACATGCAGAGTCCATGCGGAAAGACCGAGGATCAGGATTAAACCCTGGACATCCTTGCTGCAAGAATTTGGTTTGGGTGATTAAACTATGTTTCATAAAGTAAAATGATACAGGGCGTAAGTATTATGTTCACTGAAAACTGGTTCTGTTCTTAAGTGCTTTCTTGTTTTTTTGCAATTACAGCTTATTTATCTTAAACTGAGAAATAATTCACTTTTGTTGCTTTATAGTGATTGTGATTGACTCTTACGCATGAACTCTTTCTCGCCCTGACAAGTTGCTGGGGGCCCACTTCTATGGACTCTGATGTTCTGTTAGATTTTCCTTAACTGTGTGCTGGAAGGTTGCTCTCTCTTTTCCCCTTTTTTTCCCTGTATCTGCAGAGACTGGTAAAGCTGAAACATGGCTGTTGTTGTCTGGTTTCCTTTTAATTCTCTGTCTAACCGAACACGCTGGTATCGGACAGATAAATACACAGACTGCTCCATGTTTACTCTCTGGGAGTTATTTTACCCACTCTAGATCCCATGGCTCGTCTCCCGTCACTTTTAGGTCCACTTAATTCTGAATCAATGCTCATCAGCAGAGGCCAGGGGCGACTGTAAATGCCTGACGACGGTGCACTATTGATCAGCATCCAACCCAGAATAATTCAAACTGCATACGTCATTATTGATATGGCCATCGCTGACCCAGATTCAGTGTTGCTTCTCACAGGGCTCGTCAGGGCAGCTGATAGGCGGAACAGTGTGTGAGAGTCCGCTGAATGCCGGATAATTACGACAGAGAGTTGTTGATTCCCTTACCGTACACTTTGCCAGCAGTCTCTTTGTTTTCTTGTGTGCTTGAAATCTTTCCCCGTAATCAAGCAGTGGGTAATGAGGTCTTGACGGAAAATAAACCAGCAGCGTTTCACGCTTTCTCAGGCGGTCAAGTCCCGTCGAATACCTGGAGATCCTAACTACTAGCATTATAGCACCTAATATATCAGATGATTAGCTGCTATATTGCTTTCTTGGGCAAGCATCAAAAAATGGTGATGACTGGATTAAAGGTCAAATAAATCTGTATAACAATCAAACTGGGTAAAAGCTCCTCTGAACATCAGCTTCAATTCTGACCAGCTTCTTTGTCCTTTTTTTTTTTAGCAATGTTGGGTAAAAACTATGATTTTGGTCTCATTTGAACTGAGCAACTTCTTCCACATTTGCTGTGTTCGCTACATGGCTGGACTTAAAGGCAGACTAGACTTCTTAGGACCTTCTTTAAACAATAGCTTGAGTTGTGCTGTCCACACATTCTCCCATTTGAGTAGAGTATTCGTGGTAGTGGACAGAGCCTAAACCCATAGGCCAGACTTAGAACCTTTACTGCCTTAATTTATGTGTTGTTACATAAAAGATCAATTATTCCTCTTTAGGTGGTTGCACCATATAAATAATTATGAAAGTATAAATACAAAATAAATGTATATTGTGTATTTAGTGCTCTAATTGGCTACTTTCGAATAATTTAAACATTGTAAGAACAAGAAACTTCTCTCTCTATATTTTTTGTAAGTACAGAATTTGCTTAGAAACATTATCGGTATACCTTCATATTCTTAGCTGCTGTAGGAAATTATTTTAGCCAAATTTATGGCATTAATCCACACATCTCCTCACAATCGTTTCCTGGGTCCGTCTGCTGTGTGATGCTGTTTCTTCACTGATGTTCTTTAAGACTTCACAAAAAAAGCTGCATATTTAAACTAATTTGGTCAGAGCATTTAGCTGACCCTTATGATTATCTTAAGGTTTCAAAGTCAAGTGCATTGGATGCATGGTGCAAGCTAGAATTTTTTTTTTTTTTTGGCTTCAACCATTTTTAAAGATTTGTTTTTACAATTCACTATTATGTGCTGAACTGTGACCATGTGTCAAAACAAATCATGAAAAAATAAAAAGTATAAAGGATTTTTGTAAGGTACCCTGGATATTTCCGCTGAAGACTTCAACAGGTCTGGTCAGTCCATACTAGTGATGTGTAATAACAGATACAGCTAAATGTAAGATGTTAAGAATATTCTGACACAGAGGTTGAGTAATGAAGTCAGTGTGCTGTAAAAAAAGAAAGATATCATTGGGTGAAATCTCCTCTGGTAATCACAACACGTCACACTCTTTCCTCTGCATCTGATAACTTTTGTTGGAGTTAAAAGATAACAATTTAGTTTGTGATTGCTGACTTACCAGACCTTCTGTGGCCTATAAGAAACCATTTCTACAATATGTTCCAGAATTTGTATTAATATCTGTGGAAGCGTCTACAGCCTTGTTCAGGCTCAGCTCAGTCTAACAAAGCACACACACACACACGCACGCACGCACGAACGCACGCACGCGCGCACACACACACACACACACACGCACACACACACACACACGCCCACACACACACACACACACAGATAGTCATGATTATCAGAGGGGCTGCTGCCTTTGTCCCACTAGCTTGTATGTTTTCTATATTTTTACCTTTGTGAAAACAAAGTGTAAAGGAGTGGGAGGAGGGCGAATTTCTGGCCGCTAACTGGCTAATGTTTATGTGTCATCATAAGAACTCGCATTAAACCCTGGCTACCTGTGTGTGAGTACATCTTGGCTTGGCCTGTTGCTCTGAATCCAAAGCATTTCTATCGGGACAAATTATATCCTCTCCGAGAAATGTTTCCTCCTCTCGTTTAAGGGCCTCCCCAGAGAGGGGAAGAGGCCAAATCGAACTCAGCTACATCACCCGTGAGTGACCCCCTGAGCTAGTGGGTGATAAACTAGAGCAGCATTGTGTCCGGGGAGCTGTTTGTGGAACAATGGACTACTGTGCATGAATAAAATCTTAAAATGCAGTCGCATAATTCTTAACTTCTTTCTTGCACATTTCTTTGCAAATTGTATAAAACTTTTTTATTCCTTCAAAATTACAATACTCTACTTATTGCACATTAAATTTATTATTTTACTATATTATTATTTTAAAGTCAAAGGAAGATTCATGGCTGCCTGGGAAGTTGTGGTTAGAGCTATTGTCTCTAATCATAAATGCCCTGGGCCCTAATCCTAAACATACAAGGTCTCTGTGTGGGTGTTTTGCTGCTGGATGCTCTTGTGCTCCTTCTAAAACGAGCAACAGCAAAAGTAAAGAACTTTGTGTGGGAAATAGTGAAGCAAGATGTCAATAAATCATGCAGACCCTTAAAGTTTAAACACAAACTGGTGTTACAAATGGACGATGAGTCGAAGCAAGTCTGGCTTGAAAAAGCTGAATTTGTTGTGGTCGACAACATCAGTGTCTCGGAGTAGGCATCACAAAGACAGTGGTTGCTCTGTTGAACCGTTTCTGTCCAGAGAAATGGACAAAAGAAATCCTGCAAGTGTTTGTGAGAAGCTTGCAAACGGAAACACAAAACAGTTGACCCGAGTCATTTCAGGTTTACTCTGTAAGTGAATCTATAAGTTGATTAATTATCACACATTTGGTCTGATAGGAGGGCTTCTCCTTATTGTGAGCAAAATGCAAAACTGCAGTAATGTAGTAACAAGACATGCAAGGCGTTTCTTTCTTTTAAAACCATACGCTGAAATACAAATGAATCGGCAATATTTGTCTTTCAGCTGATCTTCAAGCATAACTTTGCATTTCTGCGATTTTGTGCAACTCCGGTTGCCAGGATCAAACACCGCTGGGCTTCATGACAAGTGTTCACTTAAGGGGCTGGAAAAAGTCAGGGTCAATTTCAGCAATCTTTTTAATATACATCACAGTGGCTGACCTTCTCACAATAACAATACAATTTACCTTAGCGAAGCTGTTTTATTCCTGTGTTGTTGCTGTTCAACACTAGCGGTAAGTAACTATTGACTTTAAATATAGAATGTCTTGCGACTAATAGAATGAAAGCTTAATGGGTAGCAGAAGCAACAACCCAATGTCATTATTTTATATTAAATGATATTGTATTTTTATGTAGTGTTATATAATATGCGAGTATGTGAGTGAGTGAGTCATATACTGCACAAATCAGTATGTTTGTGTTGTCTACTAAATGAGACAGGCATGTTGGCCTAATGGAAAGCAAAAATTATCCTTAACTTGACTCAAAAGGTTTGTTTTGACTGAAGACTTAACAATAATACCCATGGATTTCCAATCTGTCAAATAAACAATTAAAAAGCATGTGAAACGGAGTAAAGAAACAATACAAGTGGCAAATAATAAATAAAAAGCTAAACGACAAATTTACAGTCCAAAATTCTGTAAAAGTTTTATGTTTTAGGCTGGAGGAGGCGCCGTTTTCACTAATCAACCCAGCGATCGGATGAACAGCTCTAGTGAACGGATCATTCACAAGAGACTCAGTTCACTCAAAGCGTCACTATAAGATGCTGTGACATTTGATGACTTGTGGCTGACATAATGTGCGCTGTAGATAAAAGAGGTTCTTGTTTCGAAGTTGGATTCCTTCATATGTATTTTTGTAGAAGGGCTACCAACACTACTTCAATCAAGCTAGATGCACCGGCCTGAGCCGGTCACCTCTTGCACTGTTGTGTTGTGCATCACTGGCAGAGCACCTGTCAGCATTTCTGGACTTCTCTACTTAACGGGAAACCTTGCCCTCTTAGACAGTTGCTTCCTCCTGCGATTTAAAGTTGAACACATTTGTGGTCTATCACTGTTGTAGTAGAAATTCCTGAAACGCAAGGCAAGCTGAGTTCAGATACCACCTTTGGAGACGTCTTGCAGTGCACAGAAAGTGCAGGAGAGAACAGACCACAGGAAGACATAGTGAGTTGGGGGGGGGGCAGAAATATGAGGTTCTTGCTGACAACACAATGTCAGTAAGCTTTGTCTGAAAAATTCTGACCCGAGGGAAGAGATCTTTATGTAAGCCAAGCCTGACTGAGGCCCTTCCTGGCCGTGCTGTGACTTGAAGAGAGTGAATATTTAAGCAAATAAATTTTTTATGTTAAATATTTTTTGCAAAAAAAAGCAAAATTTTATTCATCATTATTGATTTGTAAAAGCAACAAAAATTATAAAACAAAATAAATAGAATATATATATATATAAAAATCCAAGAGGGGTTGCCAAATTCTTCCTAGTCACTTTTATGACTAGGAGAAGTTATAAGACGGGGGGGGGAAATATTTTTTGTCATGGTCCGTTCCTGTCGTGGCCATAAAATTAAACCATGTTGGAACGGAAATGATCAAAGTGGGCGTAGAAAGGAGGTCAAACTGGAACGTCCAGTGATCCCAACTGCTTTGATGATCAGTGAAATATCAGTGATAGCCTGGGTACAGAACCAACTCAAGACTGCTATGGGAACGGACAGAGATCATTAAAGCATCAGAATTTAGGCATGAGTGCGTTTTGTCTGGCCAGCTTCTTTCTGCAGCACGCACAAATTAGAAACTGCTAATTATCCTTAGGAGTTGGACCTAGTGTGAGGTTTTCTGTCTTGCGTATCTTTGCATTAGCCCTGGAACAGACTGGCTCTAGTTCAGGTTGCACTCTGCCATCCAATTGCTTACCTGCTATGATAGGCAGATATAACTCTGCCATCCGATTGCTTACCTGCTATGATAGGCAGATATAACTCTGAGGTAAAACTATGTACCTGATAAAATATTCTTAAGCAATACATTACAAATACAGGTTTGAAAAGTTCACCTTTGTGTGGATGTTTGACGAGAACATGTTCTGAATGTATCAAACCCATTTTACGACCGTTCAAGGTTAGCAACAGCACAGTCCACCCACTTAATATCGATTGAGTTCCCGTGTTGCAACTGTAAAGTTTTAACCCTTTCAGAGTTGAGCTACGTGCTTAAACAGAAGAATTTATGAGTTGGGATCTTCTGGTCAAACACTTCCAGAGATCTTCCACCATGTCAAGATGCCCAAGTAGTTCTTGTTCTTCACCAGCAGTGAAGCACAAGATCAGTAACTGCTTGATTCACCATCAGTTACTGAAACAATTAAGAAGTTGTAATTTTTTTTCTTCTGTTTCATCCATACGAATGGTAGAATGTAAGCTTCCCTGCTAAGTCTTCTCTTAAGCGGTGATCTCAAACCGCAGTTCTCGAGGGGCAAAGTAATTTTTAGATGTGTCCCTTGTCCTACATGCTTGACTGAAATGCAGACTGAAAAGAGCTTGATTGCTCCACCTCCGTAGAGCAATCAAGCTCTACTGAGCTCTGCTAATGAGCTAATCTTGAACCCCGGTGTGTAGAAGCACACATTTGAAAGTTGCAGGATACTGGTCCTTGAGGACTGGAGTTGGAGACCACTGTCTTAAAGCATAACAATTTTTCTGCTCTCTTGCTTCTTTCACATTCTCTCTCCTGATGTCTTCCAATAACTAGCAAAAACAGAAGCTAAACCTTCTGCTTGGTGTAAAATGAAAACATGTTAATCATAGCAGGCCAGTTTTTGTTCAGTGAGCGCAAGAGATTGTAGGCAGTCTGAACTTGTCTTGCTGTGACACATATTCTCTCACTAAGGGTGTGAAACAAACTAGATACTTTTTTCACCTTTGTGTGATAGAAATCACACACTCACCCACAACTCTATTAGATCCAGCATGCCACTACCAGGTTGAACCCCGTTGTGCTTTAAGAACTGTCTTAATTCTTCATGGCTTAGATTCAACTATCCAAACTTTCCTGCAAGACTTTGGTTTAATATTGACATTACAGCGCAACGCAATTGACAGAGATTTGTTGTTTGCATTTCTGTGATTCACCATATCAGGAGCGTGCTCTCTTAGATCTGGTGACTGTGAAGGGAAATGGTTTGTAAACCACTTTTAGATCATTTGATCTTTGTGACGTGGTTCACTGTCCTGCTGAAAGCAGCCGTCAGATGGTCGGCACATTGTGGTCATAAAGAGACAGATGGTCAGGAACAGTACTCTGTGGACTGTGGTATGTAAAACATGCAGATTCTCAGCTTGTACCGAGGAACCACAAAATAGGACAAGAAAACTTTCCAAAATTATAACATCACCACCTCCACCCTGATTCTATTTGAATTGTGTTGTAGCTTCCTGTTATCATCTGTGTGGCATTGTCTTACTTTAGTCCATCAAAGTGTTTGATAAGCTACAATAGGAATCCAGTCTTGACTACGAATTAGGGCCATTATTCATTGACCCAATAATTTAGATTAAAACTACCAAGTTTTAATCTAAATTATTGGTAGCCCATTCTACTTATCTCTGACGTCATCCGGCCTTTTTGTTACTGGATGTTTTCCCTTTTTTCATACCATTTTGTGTAAACTTGGAAAGTGCCAGTGGATTAGCGTTCTCTAAAATGCTCGCACTGGGCTGTCTAGCGTCTGGCATCCCCCATTTAAAGTCAGATAAATCCCCTTTGTTCTACACGGAGACGGCAAGGATAAATTTCAGTGAGTCATCTTTACCCGTGTGTAAATGTCTAAGTGGATTCAATTGCTTCTATGCAATCGACTGAGTTTCTCCTTGTGTTTCCGAGCAATTAAACACTTAATAAAGACCTAATAAGTACGTAAGAAAGACTTACATTTCGTGATGGGTACTGTTTGTCCAAGAATTCTTGTAGTCAGGAAAAAGAACAAAAAGTCCATCTGATCTCCTTCAATATTCAATTGAGCATTTCCAGAAATAATGCTTGCATTTATTGGGATCCAATCAGCAACCATCTGGGAGCCATGATGACTGTTTGCCACCCAAGAGAGCATGCTGAAAGACACAGAAAATGAATATAAACGCATGACCTTTATATCTCTTATATAACAAAGGGTAATCAGGCAATGTTTTAATTTATAGGCTGTTCACCCCTGTGACCTGACAAAGACTATGTGTTTGTTTCAAAAGTCCGCTGGAAATTGTATTTCCTGACATTTAAAAGCCCGGTCACTAACAGCAGGATGGCTTTTACGCAAACGTGGACATTCAAGTTGTAAGCAGACAATTTCACAAAACCAGTTAATGCCATCATTTTGTGCAATTTGTGCATTAAAATGCTGACATTTTGTAGAAATTATATTTCACTCTGAAGTGCATGACCTTTGCTCTGCTTGAGCAAGGGTCATGGAAATGGTTTTGTGTAGAGGAATAACTTTCAAAAGCAATTTGTACAAGCTAAGTTACTTTCTGTTCTGTTTTTAATCACAGAACATAATAAATATGAACTTTATTATTCAGTGCATGAGACAGCAACTGACCTGTCAATGTAGCATTAGAATTTAGGCATGAGTGTGTTTCGTCTGGCCAGCTTCTCTCTGCCGAGCACACAAATTAGAAACTGTAAATCTTTCTGTCTTGTGTGTCTTTGCATTAGCCCTGAAACAGACTGGCGCTAGTTCAGGTTGCACTCTGCTATTCAATTCCTTCCTACTATGATAGGCTTCAAATGGGAACAGGTGTAACTCTGATGTAAAGCTGTATACCTGCAAAAATCACTTGGAAAAGAGATGGGGGAAAAAAATCATCAAGTGAAATCAACAGGAAAGACTTATGGATACTGAGCACACTTGATTTCACAGCTACACATAACCTGATTTGGCAAAGATAATTTAAGTACTTTATTTTTCTGTTAGGCTCTAGAAAATACAAAGCCAATGGCAGTATGAAGACTGATTGTGTAGCTCATGGGATTCTTAAGTAAAGTGCAGGAAAGAAAGAGATCAAAAGAAGATGCTTTTAAGGGACTGAACATTAAACTCCAGGGACCAGGGTGCGACCCAAACAGGCCACAGGTCGTGGAGCATCGCTTTGTCTTCAGGGCAGCAAAGTTCCACAGCAGAGGTCAGTGCAACTTTTCAATAAGCTACTGGAAGGTTTGCACTTAGCAACAGATGGCTTTGATGGTAAAGTGGTCAATGCACCAAGAAGAATGCATTAATGCTCAGTGAAAACTGCTGGAGACACTTCTGAGAATATTGAGCTGAAAAAAAAAAAAAAAAAACTCGAAGAAGCTTTTTATGTTGAAAAAAAGCAGCCAAAAATCCTTATAGCTGAATACAGTAAACTTACAAAGTTTACACAAGAAATACATGAGGCGACTTTTAGCTTTAACATCTGCAAGAAGTTATACATCATATTGATACTGGGGCCATAAGTACTCCGGCTTTATAGCTTTTTTTAATCCAAGAAAATATATTTTTTCTCTTCTGTTATGTTTTGTTACTTTGTTATTGTTACTTTATCCTCAGCATAATCTCTCTGGTGCGCCAGGAAGCTTCGGTTCATTTTGGGGCTAATTTACAGCTAACTACAAGGCAACCGGGATGAAAATGAGCACCCAGAGTCTAAAACCTCAGGCCAGAACAGTGTTAACCCCCAACCACATGAATTGGTTTAGAACTTTATAAATTAAACAGCAGCTAAAATATATATATCTTTCTGTCTGTCTGCCTAAAGCACCAACACACTTCTCCTTCATTAAGATTTGAAGCACATTGAACCTGAATTTTATGTGAACTAAGATGTGAAAATAATACCTTATGGTTCTCTTCATGAATTTAGAATAAAATTGAGCGGGAGGCTGACAGGCAAGTAGAATGGCAATCAGTTTTATTTTTTTAGAAGAAATTAGATCAGTGTAAAGCAGATTTACATTTCTGTATATCTAGTGATTCTGCAAACTTAAAAAAAAATGAGTTAATATATACACATAATTGCTGACATAAGCATTTTATTTATAGGTTATGTGATGCATGTTTCCATTGTTGTGCAGGTTTTCTTGTATGTATCTAATTTTGCGCCTCATTATATCATATAATTCCAAATATCACCATTCCAAATTTCCGTCAAACATCTGATGTTTGATGCCTGCAGTTTTTATGAAGTGAATCTACATTTTCCTGCTCTGTTGTTGTCAGTTTTTGTCGTGATTGTGATACCAGTACATCTAATGTTTTAGATGGCGATTTTTACATTTATCGGTTAAATTCTAACACAAGCGTAAATGTCTTTGAAAATGAGTCATCTTAAAACGCTCATAAATGTATCTAGCCTGTGCGATTTGTACAGTTTTACAGACTTACGCTAGATTTCCCTGTCACTACAATTACACAAGTAAAATTGGTTGTTCACCATAAAGTTTCTTTTTTTTTTTCCTGTAAAAAAAGAAGTCATTACTTTAAATATCATGAAATGACATCAGACATTTCAGGAACCGTTACAGTGAAATCACTCATTCCCATTCACACGCATTCACAGTGATGGTGAGCTACTAGGTTGTAGCCACATCTGCCCTGACAGTGAAACTGCCATATCGAGCCACCTGCCCTTCTGACCAACACCAGCAGGCAAGGCGGGTGACGTGTCTTGCCCAAAGACACTATAACGGAGAGGGGCGGGGCCTCAAACAGTCGACCCACCAACTGCAGGGCAAACGCCTACCGATGTCACCCCTCTTTTGTTCATAGGTACATCACGATATGGGACTTTTTGTAAATGATGCATTGCTTTCTGTGCATCTCTTCCTATGATACATGCAGTTTGGTACTTACACCATAATTCTGTACAAAGGCTGTAGCAATGAAATGATACTTCTGAATTGGATTTTTCACAAAGTGTGGCTCATTTCGTCACATCTACTTGAAAAGCTTTTTACACTTCCGCAAATGGGGGGGGAGAGAAGTGTTTTATGTAACAGTTTAAAAAGAGAGTTTCTGAATAAATAGCGTAGGAAACGTAACTTGTATAGTATGTAGCACTCAACAAAAGATCCATTAGAGACTTCCTCCTATTGCCTCCTCATATGTGCAGTCTTACTTCTTCCGTACTCTCATTCCCTTCAAAGCAGCAGCTTTATGAACCCACCGTTTCTCATCACAGTGATACTGAAAGGTGATACCAGGAAGCTGTTCATGTCACTGACCCTCTCTGATTAAATAGAAAAATTGCTCAGTTCCTCTTTTTTTTATTTTTTTTTTTTTATCATTTTGGAAGGTCTTTCATTCAACTGCAGGCAACAGCAAAAGTTTAGCCATGTTAGACGTCACAATGTTATGACCGTTATTGAAAGTCTGCTTGTTTGTTAAAGGGTAACACTTTATGTAAAGGAAGACAAATTAAATACTGTCTAGATACCCATTATTAGCTGAAACCCCAATTTGTGTTTTAAAACACTTTTGATATTTTTTTATATTCTAGATCAGTGGTGTCCAAAGTCGGTCCTGGAGGGCCGGCATCCTGCATGTTTTAGTTCTCCCCCTGGTTTAACGCACCTGGATCAAATGATGGCTCATTAGAAGGTCTAAGAAGAACATTGACATGCTGAAGAGGTTGTTGGTACCACCAGGGAGAGAACTAAAACATGCAGGATGCCGGGCCTCCAGGACCCACTTTGGACAACCCTGCTCTAAATGAACTCACTTTGCAAATAATGATCTAATAATTACAAATTCTTGCAGATTTCACTGCTATTCAGTGGGGAGTGTAAAAAGGTAGCACGTGCAAAAAAAAACCTATCAAAAAAGTAATGAAGCATCGACTTGAAAATGATGAAAAGAAATGAGAATAAGTTATGGGACCACAGCAAAAAATTTAAGTGTAAATGTTTGGTGGTCACTATTTGAAACCAATTTAGACTTTAGAGATGGACTCTTTGACTATAAAAATGAAGTCATTTAATCGCACAATATAAACACAGTAAAATTGAAACGTCATACTGAGAGTATCAGTGAAAGAGGTGCTATGTAGAGATAGAAAGGCACAGAAAAAAAGTAGTGTACTTACCCATGGTAGGACCTCAGAAGTGCAGAATGGATGAAAGAGTGAAACGGTGATATTAGCTTTGAGCTTAGCGCCGGACCGGTTTGTGTTTTTGCTGCCGGGAATTCTGACACAAACTCTTGCATGGATGCTGGCTCTCGTGAGCCTGTTGGTTCGTAGAGGGACTGTCATCTCGAATGTAAGCCGTGTGTCTTGGGCCTAAAAGCACATGGCTCCACTGGAGCACTTTCTGCAAACCAGAACATTTTAATTGAAGCCTGTAGGACCTGAGTGTGTGTGTGTGTGTGTGGGGGGGAGACAAGATCTGACAAGGTTGGTTGTTTGTAGAAAAAAACAAAAAATGAACTAAAGTGAATGAACAACCTGTACACTGCTTTTTGCTTCCAAGGCCGGACAGCACACCTGGTTGTTTGTGCAGAGAACCCCGGTGTTGATAGACAGACCATGTGACATGCTGACATTTTTCATAAATTATAAATGACGAGCACACCTGAATCAGTTGACGGCTCGTTAGCAGGCTTCTGCAGAACATGGACATGTTGAGGAGGTATTTACCACTGGGGTGTTGAACCAGGGAGAGAACTGAAACATGCAGGATACTGTCCCCGCAGGAGTTTGGACGCCCCTGCACTAATACTGAAAACTCCTCTTCCCTGATCTAAATTTTAATAAAACTGATGTAGATAAAACACATATGCTTCTTGACCGGAGAATGAGGTTCACGTACAAAGAAGCAAAATCAGTTGTATGCACACTTTTAATTACTTGATAATTATTTAACATTAGAGCTGATTATACGCAATAGATTAAGCAATTGTTCTGAGACCATCTGCTTTTTAATCTTTATATCATTTGCTTGTTCTTTTTCACAGGTGTGAACAGGGAGATGTTGTGACACACACAGCATGGCTGAACCGCTCCAGTATACTTTATGCCGGAGAAGACAAATGGTCAGTTGATCCCAGAGTGAGTCTGGTGACCCTTAACCAGGAGGAGTTTACCATTAAGATTGAAAATGTGGACATGACGGATGAAGGACAGTATGTGTGCGCAGTCCAGACAAGCAGTCGGCCGAGAACAACCTCAGTACATGTTCTTGTCCAAGGTAAATGAACATCTCAGAGCAATCTGGTTACTGTTGTGTGTGTGAATTAGCGAGAAGGTAGTAGATAAATAACATAAAATATTTAGTGCCAAGAAGGTTGCAATACCTTGTGGTTATTTGATTGTGTTTGTTTTGGTTTATCTCTGAATTTGAAAGAAAACTGGAGCAGTTTCACTGCGTATTTACGTATTTTCTATATGTGTGGGAAAGAATTAGGATTTATTCCAAAATATGCTTTAACTGTGTTTTTGTCGTCGTGATACTGGCGCATATCTGCCTTTCGTTTATTAAGCCGTGGAAGGCACAAACAATCAGAAAATAATGCTCCCACCTCACATTCCTGGACCCATTAAGAATGTTGCCAAGGATTTTTTTTAACATCCCAGTCGCAGTGCTGTGGAGAGAAATACCTTCAAAGATTTTTTTATTTTATTTTTTTTAAACAATGAATAAAGTCAAATAAATAATAGTAATAATATGCGGTCCAGGCTGGCACAATTTCCTTGTGCTCTGTGTTGAAAAACATGCAAGAAAACTGAATTCCGAAAAAAAACAAACATCAATTATGTGTCCTTTTTTTGTTTTTCATTAGTTGGTAGACCTTGCCCTAAATCTATTCTACAGTGTTCACTGTGAAATTACAGGGAGAGGGATTTTAACACCCAATATTGTCAACTTGGAACCAGAGAAACACATAAAACTAAGAGATCAGGTGGAATTAAAAAGACTTTATTACCAGTCATTTCTATACACATTTTTAGCCACCAAGTACTAATAAATGCACAAATCATAAATATACATATTGAAGTGGATCTGACAAACCTGAACCATTAACTTGTGTATTTGTCTTGTGACTAATTCCCTACCTAATTTGTAAAATACTCCACCTTTAGTCCCAGGCTTGTATATTTTGTTCAAATATAGAACACCACAGACAAAGAAGGCAGATGGAAACTGATTTCTCAACAGCAATATTTGCCTCCCTTTTAACAAACCACGTTTTCCATGTTTATTCAGTACCTTTCATACATGTGTAGCTATAGAAATGATGAACTGGAAACAACCCGCTGATCTTCTGCATTACTTTTCATGTCTTTGGGTACTTGTAATCTGCGTTAGGTCAGGATGCATCGTCATGCCCACTCAGTTGGAAGTTGACAGGAAGAACCCGCATAAATTACTCTCTTCCCTGAAGCCCCCAGTTGGTTGTGGCAGATGGGCGCTTGTACTAATCCAGGTTCTGCTGGAGGTCTCTTCCTGTTTAGGGGGAGCTTTTCCTCTTCACAATCACCACCTGCATTATCGGCATGAGGGATTGCTGTACAAGTCGACGACAAAGCAAAGTACATGCTCATCTGGGAGGAGTTAATATTGCAAGTCGATGACTGGAAGCAATTTGCAGGGTTCCCTTAGATGGAAACCTTTTCAAAACTTTTTTGAGTAATTAATTAAGTAAACTGCACTGTTTCATAACTAAGATCAATTGGAATGTATGTGTGATTGATTTGATTTTTTTTTTTTTTCAAAGCGCCTCGAGACGTTTGTTTATTTATTATCTATAAATAAACTGTATAGGTTTCTGCCACTGACTGGGCATTTACCTGTGACAGCATCTTAGGTGAAGCTTCCCCTCCTGTCTCTCCCTCATCATGATCAGGCTAAGGCTCCTCAGGCTCTTCAGGCGTCAGGAAAGCACAGCAGTCAAAAGCCTCTGAGCAATTTCTATATTTTAAACCATTCATGTTTTGGATTTTATTTTATGTTTTTACTTTTGCTTCACTTTCCACCTTTATTATATTGCTATAAATGAGTTACTCTTCTTTGACAGTTGTTTTTTAAAAACATACATAGAGGTTAGTGGAAGCAGGAATGCTTCATTTGCTGATCATAGCTGCTACTTTCTTTTAAGTCTGAGTGACATAACTCGTGTGTCTAGCAGAATGAAAGAAGACACAGTTATTAGCTCAATGCTCACAAAGTCATGGCACTTTAACATGAGAAATCTGACTTTTCCAGTCAAAAGTCATGACTCTGTGCCAAGGGTGCATTTGTTTGCTCCACTTCATCAAGCTTGTTGCTGATGCCTGGTGTTTGTGCAGAGTAGGACGGGGAGCGGCGGCTTATGAGGCCGTCTGCTCAGCCTGCCTTGTGGACTTCCCCGGCTGCCGTCTGTCTGACCGTTCACAACGCCGCGGCTTCTGTCTGAGCCCGACCGCGATCCATGGTCTTGATAAGTGCTCTGGATGGAAGTCGCTCGCTGTGTCAGTATGACATTGTTGTCCAGTTTTCAACAAAACCGCCTGACAATTATGTGTTAATTGTCTGGTTGAAAAGCTGAAAGCTCATGTCACTATGGAAACAGTTATTGGTTAGTTATATAAAGAAATTGATTCAATAGATAAACAACTAACTAAACATAATTTAAGCAGTCAAATTTGCTACTCAGGTCCCCCTGCCCTTACTAATGGCTTTGTTGCAAGTGGGTAGCTTGACTGTTCTGTAAATTATGCTACAATCTGGAAAAAAATATTTGTCAATTATTGCAAGAGCGCAATTTATTTTTTTACATTTTTACATTGTTCCTAAGAACTTTTCATTGGTGTATGATAAATTCCATTTTTGTCTTTTCTCGCACGAGTTTTCAACTTCGACTTGACATCATAGTTGGAGTTCAGTCCTCGCTCATTGTTGCTTTGGAAACGGCGAAAAGCAGGACAACAGCAAGCCCACCCTGTAGCTGAGAAAGCCTGTGAAGAGCAGCCATGATAAAAGATGTAGGGTCACTGTGTGTGTGCTTGCAGGTGGTACTGCTTTCTGCTTGAACAACGATAGATTTGCCCATTTCTTTGACTATTTCATCCCCTGGGATGTATGAGAGCCAGTTATCTGTTCCAATTGTGCAGAAGGTTTTATAAAACAAGAAAGTTGTAGTTTTAGTAGATGGTTTTAGAATTAGCTTTTCAAATAGTTTTTCCTCATGACATGACCAAAGGTCTACTATTAAATGTCAAATTTAAAACTTAGAGGTCCTAATTATAGGCAATAGCAGTAAATTCTTGGAATTTGTCTACTGTTTCCAGCTTGTTATACAAAGTTAATATAGGAAAGTCATAAAGATGCATAACTGTGCTGTATTATTTACGAAATAGGAAGCAACAGTTTGCTGTCATATAGTTTTATCCCTTACCTTTACACATTATGCCTTTTTGCTATATAAGTCTTTACAGAATATAGGCATATTAGGAAAATATGTGGATATTTTTGATACAAAAGAAAAGAAAATATCTTAACATTTACACTGAGCTAAGGTACGATCAAAAATATTAGATAATGTGCCCTAACTCTATGTTCAAGATTCTTGCTATCTTGAACAATACACACTTGGTGTTTCTTTTTTTTTTGCCTGGTAACCTTGAAGACAATGTTGAGATGCAGTTTTTATGTTTGATGGTTAGGCAGCAATGTCCCAAAACAAAAATCTTTATTAACAAAAGCTTGTCTGCTGCAAATAGTTTTTTTCTTTTTATTAAAAAGTTTTCCCTGTTGTCTCAATGTGGCTAAGCTCTCCTTAAATATTTACATGCAAGCACATTTTATCTTCCATAAAGCAAAACAATTGTACAATTTTCTATAAAAAAAGCACCTTTAGACAGTACTTTTTAAAATTGTAGTCATCCCTGAAGCACGTCAAGGTCAGCATTTCTTATGTTGATCGTCATGATTCACAATGCTGTGTAAAGCGGTCAGTAGACGAAATCTAATTTAAATACGTTAATTTGCAGCTGCCTTTCTCTGCCTGCCTCTGCAGGCTCTTACTTCCATGCACTAACAGAAGTGAGATGGGCAAGATATGAACCTTTGTTGATATTGTTACATTTAAAATAAAGAAAAACTGCATGTTGTATGTTGCTTTTTGGAATTCTAATCAGTTCACAGAATTTAGCTTCTGCCCTGATATTCCAGTTTAAATGTTGCTATATGCTAATATTCTTGTAATCCTGCTTCCAGTTTCTGTTGAGATTAAACACTGAATCAAACATATGCTTCAGGTGCTCCACTCCTGGCGTCTGTCTTGAATTAATGTTGAATCATCAATCAATCAAATATTTTTTTTATGGCACATTTCAGCAACAAGGCGTTGACTTCCATAATGAAAACACAAAAATACAAAGCTATGGAGCGCACGGTCATCAGTTGGAAGATTACATGTTGCCAAGTGCCATTGTTTCATATCAGATTGTTGATTAATGCTTCATTGATTCGGTTTCAGAAGCAACTCTAATCAGGTGGGCTTTTAGGAGTCAATTTAAAGATGATTTAAAGGAAGTCAGCGTTTCAGATGTTTTGCAGTTTTCTGGAAGTTTGTTCCAGATTTGAGGTAAATAGAAGCTGAATGCTGCGACTCCATGTTTGGTTCTGGTTCTGGGGATGCAGAGCAGAACTTGAAGACCTGTGAGGTCTGGGAGGTTGATACGACACCAGATCTTTAATCTATTGTGGTGCTAAGCCGCTCAGTGATTTATAAACTAACAGCAGTATTTTAAAGTTTTTTCTCCGAGCTACAGGGAGTCCCTACACAGTTTTAAAATGTAGGGACTTTAAAACTGGTGTGATGTGGTCTATCTTCCTGGTTTTAGTGAGAACCCGAGCAGCAGCGTTCTGGATCAACTGCAGCTGGAGGATTGATTTTTTTTTATGAAGACCCTGTTGCTGTAATAAAGATAAACGCATGGATGAGTTTCTCTAGATCTCGCTGAGACATTAGTCCTTTAATCCTGGAGATGTTCTTCCTGTGGTAAAAGGCCAACTTTTTAACTGTCCTTATGTGCCTCTGAAGGTTGAGGTCAGAGTCCATCACTACTCCCAGATTTCAGGCCTGATCACTAGGTTTTAGTTGTAATAACTGAAGCTATATGCTGATTCTAGATCGTTCCAAAAATAATAACTTCAGTTTTGTTTCATAAATGCAACAACAATTATTGGTTGGCAACAAATTCACCTTAGTAGTGTTGGTGGTAGGAAGTACCAGTTATTAATATAGTGTTGTCTTAAAACAATGTTTTAAGACATTGTGTGTCTTAAAAAGCCTCTCTAACTGTGTGTTCAGTCAGAGATGTTTTGTGTCAACTGAATGTCCTGGAACAAATGGACTGAAGTTAAACTGTGCCAACCCGTTTTCTCAATGTTGCACCTTGCCCAGCAAGATGCATCTGTTCATATATACATGAGTAGCTATCATGGTTTCTAGTCTGGTATCATCATCATCTTCATAATTGTGTGGCTTTCAGAAAGTCAATATAATTTGGGACATTTATTTTAATCAATTGTCTTTTTGTGTAGTTGAGTGTAAAAACCTGTCTTTTATTTCTTGCACTCAACATTGCACTCAAGTGAGGCTTCATTCAACAAAATCTCCTTCACACAACAAAATCTCCTTCACACAGAGCAGATGATCAGATTTCAGAGACACACTTATGGTGTAAAACTGTTCATAGGTAATGAGCACAAATACGGACGATGGTGCAACAACAGATATTCTTGGTAAACCTACATTTTACTAAGGCCATTCACTTTGAAGCTTTGAACAAACTGTTGAGCTCAGCGTGAGTTTAACTTTCATCTCAAACTGGCTGTAATGTAATGAATTTGATAACCCTCATAAAAATACACGTTTGCACTGCTGTTCTGTTCGGTCCAGGTTTTCTGTACTCGCCAACAAAACCAGGGGCTGGTCCAAATTGGATAAAAATTGGAGCAGTGATGTGCATACATGTCGGTGGGCGCAGTGATTGTGATTGAACGTGGTCAGATGTCAGAACAACCGACAATGAATATCATGTGCTAATGTTATATAAGACACCGAAGGCACTTTGTCCACACAGTGGACATTAATCACAGTTGATTCCGTTTGACACAGATAAGCGTGTAGTTGAGGCCACGTTGCTGTATTATGCAATTACCTAGCAGATGGAGTGTGTAGATGTCACAGTGGTCCAATGCCGGCACCAATGGGTACTAACACACAGTCTCTTTCCACACTGTGTAGATCTCTCATGCTGACTGTAGTTCTTACATCTCCCTTTATTTACAATCTCACTCCCAGAAAAACCCATTGGTCGAGTTTTTGGCACAACTAAATGTGTGTGTTCTCTTTCATCCATTAAAGTAGACTCAGAGTTTATCTGTTAAGACGTGTTTCTCTCCTTGATGAGGCCGCTAAAGGAACTACTACTTAATGCCTTACTTCTCTGTAACATAGAAAGTACTCCTGGATCTGTTTCTTTTTTATGTGTATGTTCTGTGTTCTCAAACTCTTAGCCGGTAATAGCAGATTACCGTTGACTCTGAGCCTGGTTCTGCTGGAAGTTTCCGTTCCGCTCTCACTACATGCTTGCTCAGGGTAAGGGATTGCAGTAAAGTCAGCGGCAATCTGCTGTGTTTCCTTAGATGGAAAACGTTCTTTAGCCAATTTGAATAATAACTTGACTGCATTTTTGGATAACTAAGATCAAGTGGAACACATGTTTTTATCCTCCAGCAAGAATGAATAAAAATAAACAGAACATGCAAATTCATAAGCATTCAAGCTTATTAGCTCACATTTTCCTCTGGCTACCTATCAGCATCTAAATACTGAAAAACACTGTAAAATGTAAAAAATTCATAATTCAACTACGAATTAATGGAAGAACTGAGCATCGTTTGCTCCTCATTAGACCCACAAACTCTGGAGATAAAAAGGTTATAAGGACAATCGAACATTTTCTTGGGAGTGTTTCTAAATCAAGTGAGATATTTTTTCTTCCAAATGAAATAAAAAAAACATTGTTGTGAATTTTTGAGCAGAGGTCAAGAAAAACCTCAAGAGTTGAGGTTGCAAACTAAACAATAAAGACAATTAGTTTCAATGAACAAATGTCTTCTTGTTATGGACAAATTTTTTTAAGTAACCATAAATTAATGCTTTGCTGCAAAGGAAAAATTGAGGATTTACTTCCATAGTTTGATGTTTAAGTATATTAATTGCTAAATATTTTTATTTGACTCTTTTATTTGACTCTACTGGAATTCCTGAAGGAGTTAACTCATCCCAGTCTTTCTTGCTGTTTGACAAATGAGCACCTAAGATTTGCATGAGGAGTAGAAATAACTAGGAAGAGGTGGAGCTGGTTGTGAATTGCTGGTTTTATTTTAAATCGTTGTTATTTCATGTGGCAGCGTAACTGAACTGCTACCAGACACCTGTAAAGTGTTGCTTGACGTTTTAAACTAAAAAAAAAAAAAAAAAAAAATCAAATCATTCAAGAGCTTTTAAGACCAACAGATGCTATATAAAATCCAATTCTTTGCAAAAATCTGAGAACAGATTAAAACCCATGCAGTACAAAAGCAGAGCAGTCTAAAACGTCAGTGACTGTTATCAGGGACATGATCAATAATGAGGGTATTTGCTAAACACATTTTCCATTTTTCTTTTTTGCAGTAAAGATTTCAGATGGCAAAAAATCCCAAACAAGTAAAAGGGTGCATGTTCACCGGAAAATAGCTTAGAGCTCAGAAGTAAACTGGTCCGTTCCAGGGAACGTGTTTAGCAGAACCGGCTCTGATTTGAAATACCAACAAGCGCTTTTTATTACAGAAAGCAAATTGGATCTGACCAACTCATTAATTACTGGTTGTTTTGGACTTTCAACCTCATCCAGGAATCAGATCTGGACCTTTCAATATACAGTTTCAGAACACATGCTTCATAGGTAAAAAAAATTTAAAAAATTGGATTTTCTCAAGTTCATGGCAGCTCTGTTAGTGATCCTGTCATGAAGAAAAACTTTGTTTACAATACAATGGGAAAAGAGAGAGTACGCATGGATGATTGCAGCTGTAGCTCCGTCAGTGTCTATGTCCAGAAATGAAACGTCAAAGACACAATTATTCTAAATAATATACAAATGTGTGCACCAAAAATTGGTTATTGGATATTTTATATATTTAACCAAAGTTAAATAACACTTCAACCAACCAAAATGCTAAACTGTTTGTTTTCCTCCTGCAAGGTGAAAGGTTATTATAAAGTGATTCATTAATTTAGCTTTTCGCAGAAGGTTATTATAAAGTGATTCATTAATTTAGCTTTTCGCAGAAGACTCTTTACACCTCTTTACCCTTTTCATTTGTAAACAAATCCAGATTTATATAAAAAAAAAACAACTAGTGTTACTTTTAGATACATGAAACCATTTACTAACAGATGCAACCTCTTTCTCTCGTTTTGTCTTAGTGCCTCCAAAAATCATCAACTTTTCAAGGGATATTGTGGTAAATGAGGGATCTAACGTTACCCTGATGTGTCAAGCCAGCGGTAAACCAGAGCCGTCCATCAGCTGGAAATTTATCTCCAATTCAGGTAAGCCGTTGGTCTGCTAAGGAGGGACATTACAGAGGAGCTGTTCAGCCTGCTTCGTGTTTCAGTGCTGTATATTGCTCCTGTCTCTCACTCATCTCCCCCACATCCCAGGTGTTTTCACATCTATCAGTGACTTTGTCTCACCCCTGGTGGATTTTGCGCTTCACTAACTTCCCATCATTACCTGTTCCAGGTCATCATTATGCTGCAATCATTTACTGGGAAATAAATTGGCCCTGTTGTAATTGGACTAATTAATTAGTATAACTGGATGGACGTAAATATTTTATGAGCCGTTTGACTGATGGAACAAAGGAAAGAGGATTGAAACGGAGTGGGACGTTGCTTTCAGCAGCGCACCGTAGCCAAATCCGTTTCTTCCTCATTTTCTTTCCGCTCTCTATGTTTTTAGTGGGTTTGCCTCTCTATCACTTTAGGAACATTGGATTAAACTGAGACTTGGTTGCCAGTTCTCTAAGCTTGTGTAGCCTTGCGTGGCCTAATTAGGAAAAACACATGCATTTATGTGCTTTTAGAAAACCCAAACTCTGTGCTGTCATTTGTGCTGTTCTTTATTTAAGCCACAATTTGTGTGTTGAGATGCTAACATGGTGTAAATGTGACTAAGCAGCGAGAGGAGACGGTAATTGTTTCTTTGGAGGATCAGAAACAGTGTGCCAGCTGTTTCCCCTGGAAATCAGAGCCAATTGTTTTCACACATAGATTTGGGTGTAATATAACGGTTGAGTGGATTGCTTTGCGAGACTTATTTTATTATTTCTCTCTTTCCAAAATGACTAAAGCACTACATTTATAAACCTAATGGACTGGGAGACCGTTGTGGCGTACGGTGGGCAGACGAGGCACTTTACTTTCATTGCAGAGACCAACAATTCTCATATAGATTCCTATTTGTGTCTGTCTTTATGTAACAAATACAAGTTGAAAGAGTACGTAACAACAAAGAAATCAGTAACTTAGCAATAGGCGAACGCTTAGTTTCTGTTTTGTCTTCAAACTGAACTGGTCGGTGTGTCGAAAAGCTAATGATTTCTCCTTTTCCCTCGGGATTTTCCTGCCAGCACTCTTGAGCTCATAATTCCCAAACGCTGCCACATTTCGAAGGAAACCTCAGACTTATAGACTGATGTTTACAGGCTTTAACAGGCAATTTGCATTTAAAACCGCTGCACAGATTGTTACAGCCTAAAGGCCTAAATATACCTCCGTGCGTCTATGAATGCCACCGAGTGGGAAAGCACAGAGCATTTGTCTCTGTCTGTATTGTACAGTCACCTCTACAGTATCGGTACGGGTGAAAAATTTATGTCACCCAGGCTTTGCAGTTGAGTGGACAAGAGAGTGGAATGAGAGGTGTGAATTAGGTTAAAGTGGAAAGAAAGAGGACTCCGATGCAGGACAAGGACAAATGCATTATTGCTTTTCATAATAGAACCGCATCAATAATTTATTGATGATTGGGATAGCTTGCTCCGTTTTTCTTCTCCTGCAATTACATACAATGACTTTAATGTGGTGGACTCATGATATGCTTTGCACGAGTTGAATCTGATTCTTTCATTTCAATAACTTGTTTTATCAACAAACTGTGTCTGCCTAGCTACCTTTGCCTGAAATATGCTGTAATCAAATCCATATCTTGTTTTCAAAGAAGAGTACATAAGATGATTTTAGAAACTCCATATATGTAGGCTGTGAGTCAAAGCGTGTAACCCTATGAGGTTATTGATTAAGAATCAAGAGATACAGATATAAATGCCTCTTTCATCCTATTTACCCAGAGAATTCATATTAAGTGACTGCTCTAACGCTGAAACAAGCTGAAAATTTCATTAATTAATTCATCTATTGTTACGGGTGGGTAATATAGATTTAAAGATTTAGTTTTTAAATCTTTAAAAAGATTTAAAGTTTTATCACAACATTTTGCAGTACTATAGTGACAATGATAAAAGTGACAGGACTATGAATTACTTCTTCTCACATAAAGAAACATAATTTGCATCACTAGATTGATTACAGTCTGTTTAATCATAGGTTCAAATTTATTGACATGTACTGAATGATACTCTGAACAGTGAAGGAAATACTAAAACTGACAATCCCAACAATATGGTCAGTTTACATTTTACTTGAAACATTATTAATTGGTATTATTTTGATAACAATAAATCAAAATTCCTATTATGATAAGAAACGTATCACGATAAATGATAAATAATACAATAACTGCCCACCCTTAGCTCCTCTTAGCTACCTTTAGCTACTATTAACTGAACACTTATGGGTACCAATAGAGCTTTGAGATTTAGTTCCTAATTTTCCTAAACTAAATAGTCAGATGATCAGATTTAGTTCAGATGGTTATGACGAAGATAAGTCGTGTACCTGGCCATGATGCAGCAGAACAGTGTGAATTTCTCTGCATTAAGCCCATTATGCAAAAATATTCAGAACAGGAATACATTAAGAGCATCAAATATGCTTCAAAACCATGACAGGTTGTGTTGTTAAACAAAACGGTTTTTATTCCCACATGTTTAGATCAGCAAGTGTTTTTTTTTTTTTTTTTTGTCAATTACTATTTTGATGTTTATTGTGTTTTTGTAAGACTCCAACCTGGTTCCAGGATTCTGATCACTATACATTCTTTGTCACCAATTTTTTATTTTTTTTAACCAACAGTTTTCATTTTTTATTCTCTACACAGCAGATTCTTTCAAGAATTACATGCCTGCATTGTGTGTGAAGTATATTTCTGTTTTTTGCTCAACTATTACCTATCACATCAGCTCCTTTGTCAGCAGTCACACTGGAGGATTGACAGAGAAACCCAATAAGAAAAATAGAGAATAGCATAGCAGCAAGTTCTAATTCTCGGAGGAGCCCAAATGTTTGTTTCATTATCTATCAACACAATGCTGCGTAACACGTCCAGCCAAGGGCCAGTCAGTGTGGACCTACTCAGTGCGAGCACTCCTGTGTGTTTTAAGAGTGAATTAAAAAATAATGAGACACGTGGTGTGTGTGGGTGTGTTTGTTGGCAGGTTTGCGTGTGTGCGCTCCGATATCCAAAGGATTTCAGACTAGCAATGGGGCACTCAGAGGACTGGGTGAATCCAGAAAAGTCCCTTTTCTTACGAACTTCTTCCTTATACTCAATAATATGCTTGGATACAGAACTCTATAAACAACCAGCTGGTTCAGCAGTGACCTTTTATGTCTTCCTCTCCTTGTGAAGGCTGTCCATGATTGTCTTCTGGGCATCTGTCCAATCAGCAGCCTTTCCCTTGATGGCGTCCTACACTGGTCCATAGTAAGAGACGGTTTAAGGGCTTAGAAACCTTTGCAGGTGTTTTCTAATAGTTTGCTGATATGGTGTGATACCATGAATTTTTAGTTTTGATTCTTTGCCGCATGTTCTAATTTTCTGAAACACTGAATGTTGGGTTTTCATTATCTGTAACACAAAATCTTCAAAATTACAAGAAACAAGGCTTAGAATATTTCTCTCTATACATGATGATTGTATAATATGTATGAGTTTCCCCTTTTTTTAGATGACTGGCAAGAAATATTGCGCATATGTGCCCTACTCTGCATTTTTGAGACGTACTAGTCTCAAAAACTCTACTAGTACTACGGTACTAGTAGAGTTTGCAAAGTAGATGGCGATATGAAAAGCATAGTGCACCTGTCTCTATTTTCCTGGAAACCAGGTATTTGACCAACACAGACCGGCTTCAATACTATCCCCAAAATAGCTTGCAGTGAGCGATGCTCTGCAATTATGAGTGAGTCAAACGTTGATCAGTTGAAATAGGGAATTGATCTGCTGAGAGAATAGCCTCATCAAGTTTGATGTCATTTTAAGCATGATCGCTTTGTTCCAGAACGACTTCGCCATAGGAAACATGAATTGTGTAACAGCTCAACTGCTTGCCCGTAGTGAAGCAATTAGACTTAATACGGGCCATCTCAGTATGACATCATGATGTCTATTTAGTTGACAACTCTCTTTTAAAACATTATTAAATGCCCAAAGGGAGTCTCAGAAGTAGATCTACATTACCACAAGTTTTTTTTTTAAATAAAAGACTGGTTTCTCTCAGGCTTAAGTTAACAAAAATAATGAAAAAAGAACATAGAAAGAAAAAAATAGTCACTGAAAAATAACATGTCCCTTCAGCTGGTCTGTTCAAGCATAGCTTATGCAGACCTGTAACAGAAATCTGACCCAAATGCCTTTAGTTTTGATTCTCTAAGCATTATAAATAAAACATTTAAACATGGAGAGTCACAAATATTTTCCTCTAGTATTGGTAAAATAGCTGCAGGAGAATAATGAACATAAACCACGTTACAAATTTCACATTTGTTTCCCTATTTCATTTCTCTTTGGATTAGTTGCTACAAAACATATTGCCAAACAATAGGAGCTGTAATCATTTCTTCGTCTATCTTTATATGAGAAAGAATTTTGGACTTCCATCCTGAAAGCAGCAAGAAACGCTCTGACAGACAGAGCTGAAATCAATGGATGCTCTTATTTACAAAGCGTTAGCAGCAGAAGATGATAAAATGGAATTTATTGACATTCTCCTGGAGGCTTTTGAGAAACTCAAATACAGCTTTAATCTTCTTATGGGCTTCTGGGAATGTGTGCCTGCTTCTTCTTCTTCTTCTGAGGGACAGTAAAATACCATCAGGTATGTAATACGGTTTAGATTTAAAATTGTCAGGCTTTCTTTCCCCATTTTGAGAAAACGAAACCTCCGCAGGTGTTGTTGCTTCACACCAGCTGGATGTGATAACTATGGAGGCTCTGAAGGGCAAGACATTTTCTAGCAGTGACAAAAAAATGATAATTAAACTGACCTTCTAACTTATTGGAAGATTTTGAAATAGTTCTCTTTTTAATCGAATCTATCTGAGATGGGGTTTTTTTTAATTCATAAAAGTTAAACTTTTTTTTCTTGGTGGCCCTGAAAATGAAGTAAAAAAAAAAAAGTTTTTGATTAATTAACTCTGATCAATTTTACCTTCTGTCTGTTTTTCTAAATGCTTTTTTAAATTAAATGTTCAGCCCTGAAAAGCAATTAAGAAGTGAAACAAATAAAAGTTTCATTTTTGTGTGCTATTTAGAGAGCATCGCATGAAGTGAAACACTTCACAGACGTCTGAAATGGGATCAATTATAAGCATTAAATGTAAATAATAGAATGAAACACTTGGTAGATAAAGTATAGTAAAATAAATATTACGTGTGCCAGAAAGAGCTGCTTAATAAAAAAAGCTTAACGAATCTAACAGATTATCCATGCGTTACTTGGCCCCTATGCTTAGTGGTGTGATAGTATTCCTTTTACTTCTAAACAGTTTAGTCAACTTTATATAAAGAATGAAGGAAAGTGTAGAATAGAAATGTTCAGTAATCATCTCTTGTTTCGAAGCGTTGAACAAATAAAAACTACTTCTATCACAAATAACAGAATATTGTGAAGAATGCCATATTGTGGTCAGAGGTGAAGGGAGTCTTCATGTTGTCAGCGCAATAATGAAAACTTGAACATTTCGGAAGAAATTTAAACAAGGCCTGTCGGCTGGAACCCAGCGTTCTGATGCTAAAAATTAGCATCGATGCTAAAGTAAGCTACAATGTACTCAATAGCATGTGGAGAGTCACAAGCAGGTTGAGTAGCATGGACTTCATTCAGTATGTAAAAGCTAAAACTAGCCAAAGTGCTAATGTTAGCCTAAATGCAGGTTAGCAGGCTAGCATATTGTCTTACATTGACTTCCTCCATTCAGTGGGCTAAACATGGCTCATAAATAAACAAAATAGCTGAAAAGCTCATTTTAGGGAAAAGGCTACTGCTAATGTGGACAGTAGCTACTGTGGGGGGAAGTGCACTGCTAATGTTTGTGCTAATGTTAATGCAGTGCCTTCTGACTTTCACTTTGGCAAAAGTAAAAATCAAATGTTTACTTTGTGGCGCATGGTTACCAGAAACCGTGCTCATCTCTTAGCAACAGATTTAACAACAAATGTTGTTATTGTTCAAAAATCATAAGATTTCTTCAGCTTTTTTGAAATACTACTTATCTTATATGTCTTAACAAGAATTGTGCATTTGGTGAATTTTTCTGAAAATTGTAAAGGGTTTTCTTTTTTGGTGGGAAAAATATTATAAAAGCAAACATTCAACACTGAAGTAAAAATCCGATTTATACTTTGTGGCAGTTCATTACAAAAAAAAAGCTCATCTCTTAACACCAAATTAATTATTGTTTATAAAACATAAGTTCTTTTGAAATACTGCTTATCTGCTTGGACACAAGAAACTTACAGTTTGTAAAATTTGCAAAAGTAAAAATCTGATGTTTTCTTCATGGCACTTGGTTACCAGAAAACACGTTCATCTCTTAGCAACAGATTAACAACAAATATTGTTCTTGTTCAAAAAGCATAAGACTTCTTCTGCTCTTTTGAGATACTACTTGCTATTTAACATTTGGTGAATTTGGCAGAAAGGTGAAAATGTTTTTTTTTTGGTCATTGGTGGTAAATATACTATAAAACAGACATTCAACGCAAAAGTAAAAATCAGATTTATACTTTGTGGCAGTTCGATACCAGAAAAAAACCCTCATCTCTTAACACCAAATTAATAAGATTTCTTCTGCTCTTTGGAGACACTACTTACTTTATACTACTTTGCTATTAAACAAGAATTGTGCATATGGTGAATTTGGCAGAAAAGTTTGTTTTTTTTGGTCATTGGTAGTAAATATATTATAAAACATATATAATTGTCTGTAGTAAGTGGTGGCGTCTCTGTAGTTCTAACTGGAAGCTCTGCCCTTCTCTGTAGAAACTGTAAGATGTTAAACTCTTGTTACTGTTGTCACTAACCCGTCCTGTATTGGGAAGGAAATTTTGGTCTTTTGCTCTTGTTTGTTGCTCCCTTACTGTTTTCTAGGTGAAATGAAAGCTAAAATCCAAAAACGCATGTTAAAATCACAGCAACACCTACTGTCCTGGCCTTATAACTACAGGAGAGTCAACATCTCTTGGTGGTCTTCTCTTTACTTCTCTTTACATGGAACTTTTCCCTAATCAACATTGAAAATACCATCAGTTTCCAGACCGCGGTCTTGTGCAAACGTAGCCTGAGCTTCCTGAGCCAGATGTGTGGCTTTCAGGCTCCAATAAACGTCTAATATTAATAATTTCCCAAACGATTCTGCTCTAAGCTGTCTCTACAAATGTATCCTTTCGTTTCACAACACTGCTTACAATGTGTTACAAAACAGTGTGAAAGCTATTGACAAGCCAAATCTATATTTCCAACAGATACTCTGTGCTAGCAACTGTTTCAGAAGACATTAAGCTGCCTTGTTTCATGGTAACACAGACTCAGAGCTACAGTATCACCAAGATTATATTTTTTCCTCTCTCAATCTTTTTATGTTTGGTTTCTTCAAAGGGAAAAAAAAATATCAAAAGGGCCCTGGCAAATTAAGAAATTCCATATGCTGACGGCTGATGTTCAGGAGAAGCACATGTATGCTCGCATCTCACACAGGCATAATTTAAGAGTTAAACTCATTTGATGGGTGGCTTATTTGTGTCTTCTCTTTCCTTGTGCTTTATTTCAATACTGTAGACTTTCTGTCTTATTCCCAGTCAAAACAGCCTAAGTGTGGTGCCGTCGCCACCTCTTTTTTAGAGCTCTTCACTCAGTGACCTTTCGCTCATGAGTAAGCCGGTTGCAGCTTTTTGATACCCAGTTTGTCGTGGCTTACGCGGCCTACCATCTAAGCAAATCCTATCTGCTATTCTACTTCAATTTCCTTTCCCCTGCCTGCTTCAGTTCATCAATTTGAATCTACCCTCCTTGTGTCTCTGCACTCTTTCCTGAAATGCATGCATCCCTCAAGCGTCTGCTCTTACTGTCCTCTCCTCCTCTCCCCACTAAGTTGCTCACCTTGCCCTGCGCCCAAATGTCTTTGTCGCTTTCCATTTTCTACCCCATTTTCTTCTTTGCCCTTGAGTTTGAACATAGCGTTTCAGGGACACAGAGAGGGTACATTATCTTCTGCCCAGCCTCTCCTGAGACATCCCTTGTCTCTCTGCGTTCTTCTTCTGGAAACCTTCTTCTGTGTGGTCTCCCTGACGACCTGCCCTGTCACTTTGATGGCAGTGTAGGACAAAGTACTCTCCTGCTAATGAATAGGCCACAAAGCCAGAAGTCCTATTTAACAAAGGCTAAGCCACTGAAAGTCAAGGGTGGCTTTGCATCGCCTCTGAAATTGCAAGTAGAATCCATGTTGTTTTTGACCATGGGAAGTTTTATTTATTTATTTTTTTCTGAATGTTGGATGGTGCTGCAGGCATTCATAATAAGTGGGTGAGAGGCGTTCACAGAGCTATATTCTGAGACAATTTAAAGTGGTCAGAAACCAACAATCAGTTAAAGTGCAATTACTTAAAATTATTATTATTTTTTTTTTACTTATTTGATAAAACTTCACAAAATATTGCCAAGTCCTTCTAACCAGCATAGGCTTTATAGCAAATAAACTGGTGTTCAGGTGTGTGTAGTTATGGAACTCAAGGTTGAAGAAAATGTATTGAAAATGAATTAAAAGCGTAAGCAAACTGCAGGAGAAATGAACATGAATATTATGGACTGCTTTATACTGGACTAGGTTTCTAGTTTTGCTTGGCTGGCATTGCACCAAGAAATTTACTGCAACACTTTTGGTTCTGTGGCTCCGATGTGAAAACACCATAATGTAGCTTGTCTGCCGCTACAAGGATCTTAACAGGCGTCTGAAACAAACACAAATTTAAATTCTCCACGCAAAACCAGCAAAAATGCGCTGTACCTGGGCTCGCTGCGCAGAGGTCAGTGTCGGTTACACACTCAACCATGAGACGGCTGGGAAGACCTTTCCAACGTGCGCACACACAGATGAGCTCAAAAATTTTACACTCCTGGCAGATCTAAGTTATCTAAGAGTGCGAGGAAGTTTAAGTTCTTCAGGCAACATTTTAAACACAAACTGTTTGTCATGATGTCTGTGAGTCCCAGGAGAGGGATGGGGTGAAAGAAGTGTGAGCAGCAGCTTTTAGGATAGTCACACTGAGACTGACAAAGAAGTTCAGGCTTCAGTGGGATCACCTCGGTTAGCATTGAAAACACACATTTTGGATTTTGGTGCGGATGTTTTTTTTTGAGGCTGTGCAAAATTAAAATGCAAACACCAAAAGGCAGAGAGTGATATGAAAGTGCTTCATCTGCCTCTTTTCCTCCAGAGGAAGGTAGAGAAACAGAGACTGTGAGGGAAAAGTACAGATTTAGTGACGACATCAGAGTCGATTCATTCTGTTTTTTCCTGTTATTTTAAGGTTCAATAGATACATAAACTATTTTCAACTCTTTATGTTGTTCTATTTTCATTATATTGATGATATCTTTCAATTGTTGGCTTTTTTAAATCTTTTGTTTTACTTATAGGCGTTTGGGTAATGTTTAGTTTTTACCAGGATGGCAAATTTCTGTGCCTCGGTTTTTATGAGGGTTATATTTACTTTAAATGTATATACAAAAAAGCAAACACAAAAAACCCCCAGATATTTTGTGTGTGTTTTTGTTTTTCACGATAATTCTCAAACCAGTGGGCCAAGTGAGCTGTGATATATGCACACTGTTGACATGTTAGACATACGCTTTGGCTGCAGGACCTGGCAGGAATTCAGCTCTGCAGCCTTATCATGATTAGCTGTCCGCTGAGGTTTTACTGTGTCTTTAACAGACATTATGGTCTCTGCTGGTGACTTAATAATACTATAAATCCCAGTGAGGAAAAGTGAAGCTGAAATCTGCACACTTTTAAAGCGTTGGCCCTCCTGATATTTCTCATCAGGTGACGAGTGTCAGAGACTTTCCTTCCTCTTAACAGCCTTCCCAGGTGCAATTCAGTAATGTACTCAAACCCAGCCGAGTGAGTCTGTGAGCATTTTATTAGTCACTTTTAACGTCTTTGGAGGGAACGTCGTGTCACTTACGGCTTTTTGGTTTTTGCACTGAATGCTGTATTAAGTCTCTCTGTCAAGCACGTCCTACTGATGAAAGTAAAAGAACCAGATCTGGTATTTCATCCCGTTCACTTTGTCATATATCTCTACAGCAGACTTAGGTGCTTGGAGGCATAAGAGACAGAGTAAAAAGGAGAATAATATGGACGTTTTGGCAGACAAGAAATGATGAGTGGGGGCCGAACAAAGCACTAATCAGGAGTCCTACTCTGAAAATGTCAATGTGCTCAAGAAACCTCTTTGTAAGTGTCGAAAGAGACAATACACGTGTATGAAAGGCAGACAGAAGTGGGCATATGTCACGATGTTTACCAGTTTGATCTTCAACATGCACAGAATGTCTCTGGTCATGTCAGACCAAATTGCTGTTGTTCAATCGTGGGAGAAACCTCATCACACCACTGTTACTCGGTTTAAATCCTAGTGTTTTCATAGCGGGAGGCCTGCAATTTACAAAGCATCAGAGTGACTACTGTTGTCGTGCAAAAGCAACAAGGAAGAAATGATCAATCACATAGTTTTACAAACTATCCATTAGCCCCTGTAATCAACATCTTCCTCCTCCTATCATCCGACAATATGAGGAGATGCCACACAGCGACACTAACACCAAATGAGGCCACAGATGTTGACTCATCATATTAACTGTTAACGACCCTCTCCACTCTGTGTGTGATCTTTCACAGGGGACCTGGCTTCAGATGATGAGCTGCTGGAAATCTCATCCATCTCCAGACAGAAAGCAGGGGTTTACGAATGCACGGCTGTCAATGATATCGACACGGACGTTCAGACTGTAGACATCACTGTCAACTGTGAGTCCAAATGCAGAAAATCTGCTGCAAGTGTTTTTCTCGCTCATTTCAATGAGTCATCATGGATGTATCATTGAGTTATTTAGGCATTAGATGATGTATTAAAATTCTGTATTTAGGGGTATTTGTGATGAGGGTAGTGTAGCTATATTAGATGAATACTTCTAATTATTTGACTTTATGTAGTAGTTAGGTTTGATCAAATGTTTAAATTTAAGTGAATTGGATCTTCTTCTTAATTTTGCCACATAATCTTTAATCTGGCAAAATTATGGCTAAATCTCGGGTCAAACTTAGAGGTCAAAGACGTCAGTGCATAGAACCACAGGTTGAAGCTTGAATGCTGGTGACGTTATTGTTTGTTCACATTACTATGCACTCTTATGTCAAACTTATTTATGCAATACAGAAATGATTACTTTTTATGCTCCAAGTTATTGGGTTCAGATTACCCAGTAACTTGGATAGTGTAGCTATCCAGTCCGATCCGACTTCACTTGTTGACTTTAGTTACAGGGCTTGAGTCCGAAGTTCACCCGACATATGATTTTAATTATACTTTTACTACTTTTGTTTTCAGACAACCATTTAAGTAAGCAGTGAAAGAAGGAATGAAAGAAAGAAAGGAAAGAAGTTAATTCAAACAAATTAAAATTTGGATTATTTCTACCAGTATCAATTGTATAGCATTCGATTAAAAAATAGAATGCCATGCAATGATAGAATAGAGTAATACTAAAAAAAACATAAGCCTGTAATTTAAGAATTACTCAAAGAAAAAAAAAAAAAAAAAGTGAAAACGAGAGAAGAAATAGGCCGTTGAGCTTGGTAAAGCCTGACAAGAATGAGGTCAGCGATCAATACCAACACGACAAAGGAATCCTTGACAAGACGCTGGAGAAATATTCCTGCGGAGCGGTGAACAGCAGACGGCCTGTCACTGAAGATACGGGTCCTCAACGAAGGCTTGATGTCTATACAGCCTGCATAATTCATGACTTTATATTGGACCTCCCAAAATAGTTTCATTGGAAATTTGATAAATGCAAAAGGAACAAATGGTCACAAAATGCTCAACGTGACGAGTAACAGAACTAGAGAACCTTGAATACTAAGAAAGTAGCAGCAGCTTGATATGCCTTCAACTGTTTGCTTGACATTTTAATATAACAGTTTTATTGTGGTCATTTAATATGAATATAATATGTGTGAAAATTAAAGTGTTCATTCGGCATTAATTCACTTTCTTTTAGCTCTGTTGCTTTTTTATCTTGCAATAAACACACAGGTTTCTGTATTTTTTGAATGCCATCTGTGCTGCAGTTTGAACATAATTTCCTCCACTGTTTTAGCTGTTCCTTTATGGCATTGATCTCCTGTTTCTTACTAAAGTAATCTCTGAAAGCAGCTCCAGTCCACCTCTACTGTCCACCAAAGCATCGACATTTTGTAGCTTCCCTTTCTCTGACGGCGTTCTTTTTTTATCACTCAACTTTTCAGCTCCACCTTTCCGTTTGTAGTTTGCTTTTGCTGCCCCTTCTTCTCTGAAGATGTGGACTTATTTTGTAGCTTGATTGTTGTTCCCATAGCTACAATCTGATGCTATGAGTTTAATCTTAATGTCTGAGCATGTTTTTTTCACCAAAAGCATCTCAGCAATAAAGCTTTAAAGCTTGGGCAATTAATCTTGTCCCCACTCCTCTGCTTGTGATGTTTTTAACAGGAAGAGGGGCCCCAAAACCATATTCTGTTTAAGGCCCCAGACAACCTGGCCTTGCATGACAAGCTACAGCCACGGCGCTGCACATCTCAGTGCTGGATGTGAGACACAAATGATTTATGTGGCTCTAGCAAAGACGAGGCTTTTCTGTTTCGTCACTGTTGACGAAACTTTTTAATAAGTGTCACAAAGACTATTTGTGTCTTCGGCCGGGCTTTGTGGGACGAGTTTTTCTGTTCTCCGCGTTCATGGTCAACCGGCTGGCCCTGTAGCACTCGTTCATGTGTTTGCAGGTCTAGTCGCGCTGAGATCTGCCTGACTGGAGCAAAGGGAGAGGTAGAGGAGGCGTGTGATATGTGGCGTGGTTTGAGGCATTGTGCCGCTGCAAAACAACAGCATGCTGCTTGACTCCAGAGTGAGCGTGACAGCTCCTCTGTGGGATAAAGCACCAGCCCATCAGGGAAATCTCCAGTCATATGCCAGTCCACCCCTGGGTAGCAGGCTTCATGTGGACAAGATTCCAACAAAAAATGCACCAACACAGATGACAAAAGCACCAACACAGATGACAATAACAAAATGAGCACAATTAAAGCAGTTGTCTTATTTTTACTGGCTAGCAGTAGCGCTGAATTAGAGTTAGCCACAACATGGAGGTGAAAAATAACTCAAGCTAGCTTTAGCACAACAGCACAGTTTGCTGTCGTGCTAAAGTTTTATCAGCCAACAAATATGTTGACTGATATAAAGTGCTGAAATAACACACTGCTAAAATACCATCTTTATTTGCTACCTAATGCACAAAGACAGGGTTAGCACTGTGTTACAGTTTGCTACTATAGCAAACATACTATAGCAAACATTTCTGTCAACATTTCAGGACAATTTACAACATAGAAACTTAAGCTTTGATTCTTTTAAATGTTGTAGCACTACCTAGCATTAGCACAGCAACAAAATAGCTGAAAAATTAAAACTTCTCAATTGAGGCAAAAATATGTCTGTTCTAAACATTCTGACAAATGTGCTGATAGATGAAGAACCAAGATAAAGGACAAAAACTAAACAGTTAAAACTGAAGCTTTATTTTCTTTTTTTTTAATCAAGCAGCTTTACAGACATGTTTGTATCAACATTTATTTAAAAAAGATGCAGCATATCTTTTATGTAACATTGTGGACAGCTCAACATCCTCTTCATAAGACTGCTTTGCAGCCACAGAGTCTTCAGTCAGAGGCTTCTTCAGACTTGCTGCAATACAGACTTCTGCATGAGAACTTTGGATATTATGTGTCTAAGCAACATTTAATATCCCTTTTACATTCATAAAGTAATTTAATTTCAAATAAACCATACACCAAGGCCATATGTGCAAAGAGATATATCTATCCAGTGTTATGTGCTTTGAATTTTTATCAACTTTTTTGACAATGAAATGTGAAAATAATTCAACATCCTCTAAAGACATAAATGATATTTGAAGATTCACTTTTCTATTGTTGAATTGCGTCATGTGCAAACATGAGTTCTCTTTGCTTTGAAGGTAATTCTTAATTTTGTGTCCCATTAAACTCTGGTGGCACTGCTACATTTTTGATCCCAACTGTACTGACATTTAAAACCTTTTCCTGCTGAAGACTGATTTATTATCTGGTTAATTTTGTGTTATTTTCAAATCAGAGCCTCTTGTTTCATGTTCCACAGTGAAACAGTCCTACTTAGTACACCTGAGACAGACAAGCTTAGACTTCGGTCTTTTCTACCTGCTGCAGATTTAGAAAAAGGTCACTCGTGTGTTATTTCATCTAGACTTGATTATCACAGCACTTCATTCTGGGATAAGTAGGTGAAATATCCAGACTGTGGCTCGTACAAAATGCCACTGTTGAGCTTTTGAAATAGACGCAAAAACGTTCCATATTTGTCCAATTCATCCTGTTCTTCAAAGTCTGGCTTAAAACTCACTTTATAGATCTATTTATTCACTTTATAGATCTATTTAAGTAAGTGCCTCGTGGAGAGGCATCTGTTTAAATGTTCAATCTTTTCAACCTTTTACGAGACTTAGTGAATCTTGGCATCTTGTGAACATTTGTTTCTGTGGTCAGATGAGCCTAAAACTGGTTTACAGGTATTTTTGAAGGATCTGAGATTATGTCAAGGGAATTTTCTGTCCCCCCATTTTCTTTCTAAATTAAATCTACTTGAACTAAAGGTCGAAATGTTCTAAAATGCGATATTCACGTGCTGCAATAAACAGTCTGAAACTTTTTGGAACTTTTTTCCAGACGTACCACGAAATTTAACAATGTCAGTGTTATCCAGATTACACTTACGCTTAAAGCCCAGGCAGAGATAGGAAAACGACTACTTCTGCGTCCCGATAAGCTGAACTTTGTGCTGCCCTGCACTTGCCAAAACTTGCTCTTCTATCTTCTGCCGTCTCCTTGTAGATGCTCCGAGCGTGTCAGAGGGCAGAGATGCTGGAGTGACTCTGGGTCAGAGAGGAGTGCTGGAGTGTGAGGCCGACGCCGTGCCAGAGGCAGATTTCGAGTGGTATAAAGACAACAGAAGGTAATCACATTGGGATTTACATTTTTTCCAATCAGGACATGGAAGTATGAAGAGAAGAATTATTTTTCTTAGCCAGTTTTGATCAGTTGTCTTGATTGGAAATCCACTGCCACACTTACCAATGACAGAATTCGGATTCCAAGTTCAATAACAAACTTTTTATTTTTTTCACAGAGTATTTATCTGCTGACTTTCTGTCTCTTTCCAGGATCTTTAATGGCTTTGATGGCATGGAGATCGTCAACACGGGATCCCTGTCAAAGCTGACCTTTTATAACGTGTCTGATGGTGATTACGGGAACTACACATGTGTTGCCATCAACAAACTAGGCAGTTCAAACACAAACTTCCTTTTGTACGGTGAGTATTTGTAGACATAGTCGCACTTAATTGTGTTAAAAACTAATTCAGGCTCCTATGCTATACAGCTGAACTGTTTTCAGCAGTCATCTTAGGCAATCGAGCAATGGTTTAGTGGACAGCGACGTACATTATTACAATACTCTTGAACTGTGCTGTAATTTAGTTAGATTTTTTTGGCATTGACAGTCTTAATGAACATTCTTAGAAAGAACAGTTGGAATCCATCTGTCTATTAAGATGGTTCATCAGTTTCAAGAGGGGAGAACTAAAAAGTGGAGCTGGAAGATGCTGCAGAGTTGCTGAATCTGTTCTTTAAAGGAGTCAGCACCAGGCTCCCTGCTGGGCCGCCCCACATTCAGCACCTCCTCGCAACATTTTGTTCAACTTCTTCACATTTAAGACACTTTTAAAGACACTAGGAGGATTTTTGGCTGATTACAATGCCCTAAAAATGTAACTTGATTTTTTTTTCTTTCATACATTTTGTGAAAAGGACAGTTTACCAGCAAGTCTTAATAGGAGATTTTGTCTTGCAAATATCAAAATGGAAATGTGAATATATCACATATAAAATGTGAAAATATCAGTTTTATTTTCACCATAAAAGAGGAAATACGCGTAATTTAATGCTTCCTTTTGAACAGAAAAGTTTTGTTTTGTCTAATTTACTTAAGAACCAAAGCAGTAGTTAGGGTAGTGCTTGTTATTTACAATGGACGTTATTTAAATTAATCAAAGTAACACACAACATGTGTTGGTAACCCATCACTTACAGTGTCTTTCAAAAGGTTTCATAGCCTTTTAACTTTTTTACATTTTGTTATGTTGTAATTCCAAACTCCAGTGTATTTTATGTGCGTGGCATTAAGAGACTAAAAGTTGGATAAGTATTTGAAAAAAAAAAAAGGTTAATTTTAGTCTGATTTGAAGGTGAGTGTTTTTTTAGATAAATTTTTAAGACCTATCACAACTCAAGAACAATGGCTTGAGTTTCTGAAATTCCTGCTAACACTTAGTATTTTAAGGGATCCACAATTAGTTGTAACAATAGACTTTATTTGAGAAATATTTATCTTACATGTAAAAACAATACCATGAAAATACTGTAGTCTGTTCGGTTTTTATAAATGAAGACAAATATTGCCCGGTAACACTTGTTTAAGGTCTTGTCTTGTCTTTATCTACCTATCTCTTGTCTTCGGTCTGGTGTCAGGATCTGTAATTTTACATTCAGTATCGGTGGCAGTGGCAACAGCTATGTTACAATTAAAAAGAGCTTCCAGCATTGCTTCTCTCTCCCAGCGTCTATTGCCTGCTAGCTGCAGTGTTTAGGCACTTTGTGGCTAAAAACGATCAACACGACATGTGGTTTTAGCTTACAAGGGCAACAAATCCTTCATTAGTTTAGCTCATGCAAATGAGTCGGGTCTTCTGGAGAGAAATGTTGTGCTTCCAACATTTCATTTGCAGCACAACAGTGACGCAGTGTGGCATTGTCTAAATTTACAACAGTCAAACGCAATTTGATTAAAAACAACTCGGGTAAATTTAACATTCCTACGTTTACATGATAGATTTCTGTACAGAACGGACTCAAACTGCGTCATCAACACAGAATTCATTGCACAGGTAAAAAAAAAAAAAAAAGGCAACTTCCACAGGCAAAAAATATAATGAAAGATATAAGCTTTTTGAAGTAATTATGAGTTTTTATGTATTACAAACAGCACTTTTTTAGTTAATAGATAATTTACAACATATTTAGGCCAGCTTGTTCAACTAATTGTGGATCCCTGTAAGGTGAAATTATCAACAAAATGCCAAGGAGAATCAATATGCTGATATGTTCCCATCGGTAAGTCGGCCTTCTAGCACTGGCAATTTTTTTAGCTTGAACCCCTGAGGATATAACGGTGCAGGCAGAATGTAAAAAGAAAACTCTCACAGGCCGACTTCTCAGGCTTTTTTCAAGTATTCTCAATGACGTGTTGCTGTTCTGTTTCCAACTTGTGTCTCTGTTGCACTTGTTTCCCCGATGTAGTGGTAATTGAACCCACTAGCTCGACACTACTGCAAGGTTAGTATTCCACACCAGCGTATATTTCAGCAATGTTCAGAAAACATTAACTGCATGCCGGTAACCCCTTGAATACTGTCATTTTCACAGTTATACTCGGTTTGTATTTGGCGAGCAGAAAGAAATAATCTCTTGGCTCTATCGGTCCTTCTTCATTTCTGGCTTTTTCATTAAGCGAGCTAGATGTTTTAATGATCGTGGGACGGGTTTAAATCACGACGAGGATAAATGTCAAAGCAAACTGCCGTCAGTGTATAATGTGACTGATTGTGAAAATGGCAAATGCAAACTCCATTTCTTAATCATCTTTCATCTCTCTCCTTTTCACACCTAACTGGCCCTGTGTGACATTGGCTTCATTTTGATTTTTGCATGCTGCCATTGTAAGTATTCATCATCTTTTACCATTTATAATGTCCTTGACTGAACCTATATGCCTGTACGGCCGACTGTGCACAGCATTCTGTGAATATAGACAGATTTGGAGATGTTGATACTGTTTATTTAATCTAAACGCCGATCTTTTATACACCTCGGTTGTAAAAGTCTACAAATTGTCTTAGAAGTGATTACCATGTGCTGCTGAGACAGAGATAAACGCCTCACTTACTGCATGCAATGACTGCTAGTTGAAGAGTCTCGTAAGCAAAAGCCACTTCATTAAGACAGCAGAAGTGTATTAATGGCTTTTCTTTTAAATGCAAGTCAATGTAATTATTCTAATAAGCCATATGCAGGATTAGAGATAATCCGCCGTAGCAGAGCAACTGGAAAGAGACCCCAAAGGATACTGTGGAATAGTGAAAATTCAGGGGAAATGATTAGTCGCTACATCAAAAGCTTCAAAGTATAAAGCTAAAATGTGGCCTCAATCGAAATACATTGTTTGTTTGGCTTTTTTTTTTTTTTTTTTTTAGACTGACCTAATTTATCAGAAGAAAAAAAAAATTATGAAAAAAAGGTTTCTCTAATTGCAAAGTAACAGTCACGTCGTAATAAGTACGTAACCTTAATTTCGAGGTCTAAATTGCTTTGCAAAAATACTAATGAATACATAAAAATTATACAATTCACTCAAATTTAATCTAAAAATAGCACCCAGTGTTATACAAACAACCTGCCAGCTCTGGCTTGGCAGATTGTCTATGTTTGCTGTGTGTGCAGAGAAAAAAAAAAATCCAAAGTGAGACACAAAAAATATCTACCAGTATTTATTTTGCTTTGAAGGTATTGCAAAATAAAATAAAATAAAAATGATAAAAACAGGTGAATTTTGAATTCAAAATACTTTATTAATCCCAGAGAAATTCAACTTTGTTACTCATGCAGTTTTCTTCAAAAATTGCTGTTGATGCTGATGGTTGTGGGCATTAGCAAGTAAATAATAAGCAATTCTGTGATGTTGAGGCCTTCAGACCTTCTGTTGTGCATCACCATTGCAATCTGTGATTGCATTGTTTTGGTGTGGAGTGCTCAGATAGTTGCTTTATCAACAGATTTTATGGCATGGCACTTCACTTTCAACAACGGAGCGGTGATGAAGTATCTTGCATTTGCTGCGTGATTGAAAGAGTTGTTGTATTTATAGTGTGATTATACATTTGGACCTGTGTTCAACAACATATTTCTTATTTATGTCTGTAAAAGATGACAGAGATTTGAATTTTGTTCTAACATTGTTTGTGCTAATATTGTACACGTTGTGTTTCTTAAAACCATCTTCTGCAACTTAAAGCAGAAACATGTTAAATTGACTACTCTGGAGAATACACTGATGTAGTTAACAGTAACAGCAAAATGGCCAAGGACCCCATGAGAGGTTTGAATACAATACACAACATAAATGTGCAACCCCCCCCACATTTTTAATGTATTTCTCTGCTTTGCTTTCCCTGCAAGTTTTTCCCTCATTTTAGCAAAAAAAAAAAAAAAATCAATAATTGGCTCTTGCACAAAATACTATATTTCCCATTACATGTTTGTTGCACAACTATCAGCTGCAGCTTTCATTTAATATGATGTCATAAAAAATTCTTTGAAGCTGGATGTAAATGTAGTTACCATATGCTGCAATCCATTTGCCTTCGAAGAAGCAAGTCATTTTGTTGTAATCAAATCATGTAAATTTATCCTCATGCCACTGTGTACCAGACAGTTTACAACGAAAAGACAGCATTTCACTGGATTCAACAAAAATGAGGGTGGAGAAATCATGAATACCAAGGAAAGGAACAAGAATACATACGTTCAGTGCAACATACACTGAACAGCAAATCAGTTTAATAGATTGAGGCATTCAGGCAGATCTGCTTTTGAAGTTATGTTACCATTTTCCCGATGGTGTATGTTCAGGGTGTGAGGAGTTTGTTCCTCCCTGAGTGTAACGACACGACCTCCTCAGCTCTGCAGGGCCTGGTCGTCTGCACCATAAATCTGGTTTTGTCTGCAAGTGTAGTGACCAGGATTTCCTCACGTCTGCATCTTTGGGTGTTAGCAGTGTGAACGGCAATAAGCACATATCCTGATTTTTATTTTTTTTTAGCATGATCAAGTTGGAAATGTTTGTTCTAGTAAGGACTGACTGTGCCAAGACTCTGTCAGGAAGTGTTGGGAGGAGTTTTAGGCCAACCAGAAGGTTTCTCTGTAAGTCTGGGGAGTGTTGATATTAACAATGTACAAGTTCTGGTAGAAATGGTCTCTATATTCCAGATTAGGGATCGCTTCAACACAGATTGGGGCATATTGCATCGTCTGTAGGGCGGTTAGGGGTAACAGGTAAACTGGTACAGATATGGTGATGCATAGAGGTTGGCTGTAATCTGTGGTTTAACAAGCTGCTCAAACATTTAGTTGTTCAGAGGAGACATATTTTTTCCTGTTAGTTTTAGTAGAAGCTTTGAAGCATCTGGATGATGGCTTGACTGAGCGAGACATTAATGTTGTCAGTTAGAAGATCTTCCAGTTCGGCTCGAGCTTTGAAGACAAACTCTGGGATGTTTTGAGGACCTGCTGCTTCCTGGGGATCCTGTTTAAAGCCCTCCGAGCGTCAGCTGTGCTGATGATGAAAGTCGACACATCATGTGGTGGGGGAGGTGCCAGGTTTCTCTCTAGCAGTTAAATTAAACGCGCGCAAGCTTGCCGAAAATTCGTTGAAACTGCCTCCAAGAGGAAAATTGCTGCCCTCAGTGACGGGGGTGGGGTTTATAACTTGTTAGTGTGTGGATTCCCTGTCACCTTTGTTTGGCGTCCCCTCTGCCGCAGACGTGCCCCTGCATCTTGATCTCTTTTGAAAGTGCAGAGTTGGTGAGCAGAGAGTCGTCTTGTCCCCTGTCTGCCCCGCTGACTGCAAATGTGGCTCCATCACTCGCATTTTTTATCATGTAAAAATTACTAGAATTTAAACTGCAAACAGTTTGTTCTTGCAGGTATCAGTACTTTTATGCATGATGGATTTTGAGGTCTTCAGAAATGTTCAACTTTCTAAATACTAACTACTGGAAGTTGTCGTTTTCAAGTTGGGACTTGATCAGGTCGACTGCTGAATATAAGTGGGGTCCAACATTATGACAGAGGTTCAAAAACAATTTCCGTTCCGTCTCACCTGAGTTTACACTTCACCTAAATACCATAATGTGTTATATCTAATCACTTTCTGTTTAATTCATATTGTTACAACGCCACACAGTGTGCTTCATTCCCTGATAATGTTCAGATTTGTTATCAGCAGACAGAAGCTTCATCTAACAATTCACCCACCAGTAGTTTTAGCACTGTGGAAGAAGCAATGACTGTCTGTGAAACTTACTCTAACATTTTATTTTCCCGTTTTGTTCCTTCCTGTCAGGACCGAGAGCAGTTCAGGACGGCAGTGGCGGTGTGAAGACAGCGCACTTTCACACCTGTCTCCTCTTCATAGCATTTTTGCCCTTCCTGCTACGCTTTTGAAGAGAATTGGATTTGAAAACAATTGGTTTGTTTGCAAGCGTGTGCGTGTGAGGCAGCGCGCGCGCGCGTGTGTGTGCGTGCATTTTTTTCCTCCCACAGAAACATAAACTGATGCACAATGGAGTATCTTGTAAAGCACTGATTTTGACCTTCTTAATAAGTTTTGGTTGTCTTTCTTTCCTCTTTCAACTGAAGATTTTCAATATTTTTGTCTAAATTATAAAAAAATAAAAAAGATGTGTTACTTCCTTTGACATTTAAAAAAGTAACCTGTTATTTAAATGTCTCTATCTTATTGCAATGGTTCTTTTATTTTTAATCACATTGAATATTAATCTCAGCTGCAGCAAAATGCAAATTTTCAGCTAGTATGAGAGGTGAATGATAAATACCTCAAAGTCAAAGTGAGAGAGTGGAGCAGGAGCACTGGAGGTTACATGAAGACATTATCATTTTGTAATGTATATTATTATCATCCAGTCTGCTTTGGAAGCAGAACTGTTTTTGACTTTAAAATATTTTTTTTTTCTTCTTCTCAGCGTTGTAATATTATTATAATATATTGGAGTTGTGTAATGCTAACTTTATTTTAATTTCCCAAGTATATTTAGTCCTGAATATGTTGAACATGAGAACAGAAGAGAAAAAAAAATTGTAATTATTTACAAATATATCAGATTATCTGTCTTTGTTGTCTATTTTTTTTTCTTTTCCAATATAACCTGTACACAAAAGTGTTAAGTATATTCATAATAGTATTAAGTATTTAGAAATGGTGACAGAGTTTTATTTCATTTTTGTAATGCAAATTTATGGATGCTTCTTGTTTTACCTCATGCCATTTATACATAATTATTTGGAAAAAAAAATTATAAAATAAAGTGGACCTGCTCACGTTCATTAAAAAAAAAAAAAGATTTACTGGATCATTCATAATCTTTTAACATAAAGTACCACGCTGTAGTTTTAATATATATATATATATATATATATATATATATATATATATATATATATATATGTATGTATATATATATATATATAAAAGAAAAGAAACACAAAGTATGTTGGTTCCCTTAAAGGATGTCCTGTGGCTGGATACGAACCCCTGTGACATTCCTTGATCAACATCATGCTTTTCAACTGTATGTATTTGGTGAAATTCAAATAGTCCAACTATTTTAAAAAATTTGTCTTAGTTTTTTACTTTTTCAAAAAAAATATATATATATTCTCATATAGGAAGCAGAGAATTTCCCAAGTCAAATTCTGTCAGTCACAACTAGAAGTGGTTTGTCCACGGTGCCACGATGTTGTCCTTGATTCTCTGGGCCTTATGAGTGACATGAAGGTTTTTGATATTAAGATTAAGATTATATTTCTCCAAAAAGTCAAGTCTGTCTCAGGAATTTTGGCTTGATAATGAGGCCCAGAGGTGAGTTCATGATGCTGTCGGTATTTGAAAGTCTTATTTGGAAGGTAGAACAAAAGCAGTTCTGGAGAAATTATAACGCAAACGATTTGTAAGCACTGTGATAAAACTGCAACAGGCTGCAGTTACTAAAGATGCTAAAGTCGACATCTGCCCTGTAGGCAGGGGCGTGTATAGGGGGGGAAAAGGTATGACAATTCTAAGGGACCTTGACCACAGGGTCCCCCCAAAGAATCTTTTCTAATTTTTTTCACAGAAATAGAAAAAAATCAGTCCCTGTCAATTACCGTTATTGTTTTTTATTATTACTATTATTATTATTATTATTATTATTATTATTATTATTATTATTATTATTATTATTGTTTTTAGCAGTAAAAATTCAATGTTACCCCTCCCAGACCAAAAAGCAGACGTCCATATTTGCACTGAACTCCCCTGTATCTGCGTTAAATGGAACGACTGTGGCGGTTACTATGCTGCCTAGAAAAATAATGTCAAGTTTTCAAAAAAAAAGAAAAAGGAGAGATAAGAGAGAGAGAAAAAGACAAGAGTCTCTATTTGTAACGGTTTGTCTCCAAGAGAGTTGGGTAAACTGAGATTATCAACCATTTAGCATAGTTAGCTTAGCTACAGACTACTGTTTGCCTCCATAGCATTTGATGAATTAAGGAAAAGAAATGCCAAGATATTCATATATTTAACATGTCCCTGTAGCTTTTACCACACTTAACAGGTGAGACAGTCAGCAGCAGCTCTAATCCCTGATACCAATATAAACTCCTTTTCCCGTCCCAGTGAAAAAGGTGAGCAACACTGTATCCAATGACAACCTAGTTAGCATCATTCCAGGGAATATATAGGTTTTTCTCTGTGACTTTGCTCTTTTTACAATTATACAACAAAAACAACATATTTGTTGCTGACAGAAATTCAAACAATCTTTATAAAATGATTTTTTTTAAAAACAGCCTGTCTGGACTGCAGCCAGTCCAAACTGTTTTACTTTAGCTTGCATTTGAATTACAGCTATATATTCCCACGTTCCTCCTAAGTGAAATTAAAGCTGCAGTATGTAACGCTTGTAAAAATATATATTTTTTTACATATTTGTTTGAACTGTCATTGTGTTGTGACTGTATGGCATGATAGATAATTTGTGAAAAAATTATTTCCTCTGGCTACTCCCAGCACTATCAAGAAACAGCAAATCAGAGGCAGGAGGCGGGGTTTAGCGCTGTCAATCACAATCTCATGTGGCTGCTCATCTTGCTCTGTACTATGCTGCAGCTAGCATAGCACAGAGCTATGCGGATTCAAACTGTGAATGCAGATAAACAGTTTTCCTGTAACAATAAGTTGTTTCTCCACCATTAGCACATTTAGCAGTGAGTGAATGAGGTTGATTGACACCACTGAAACCCTCCTCCTGGTTCTGATTGGTTGTTTCGGTCAGAACGGTACATTACTTTAGCTAGCAACAGTAGTTCAGGGAGGAGGTGGAGGAGATTGATTGTTTTCACACATTATCTGTCTCGTAGCAAACTGTCACGCCACGGTGACAACTTTAACAAATGTAGAGAAAACATATTTTTATTAAAGTTACATACTGCAGCTTGAATAAAATGCAACTACTTAGCTTTTTTGTTGAGAAGTCTGGATTGTTTTATGTATATTTTGCACGTTGTCTGTGACTGTTGCAAGTGGGAAGAGACATTTCAACGAGATAAAACTAATAATAAAAAAATGTAAGCAAACTATTTGCATACTGTATGTGGACTGTTGCATGTAAAATTCACTAGCAGTAAATATTGTGATAGCATCAGTATTGCTTTTGATGGGTCAGATAGACTCAAGAAACTGTAACAGAAGTTGCGCGCGGGGGGAAAATCTAGTTTTTTGATTCCTGGCGCCGCCGCTGCCTGCAGTCATCAAATAACGGGCTGTTTAACAGGTTTATAGTTAAGACTGGATTGGATTTCTAGTTTGAAATTTAAAATGCTTAAAGTAATAAAACCTGAACAAGGTATTTCTACAGTGAACAGATATTCTTTCAAATCTTTCTTTTAAATAAGTTAGGATAGATCAAAAGATGTACGTCACTTTTTTTTGCACAAAATCTGTCTCAGATAGTGAGATTTCACCTGTTTAGTCCTGCCTGTTTTGAGCAAGCAGGAGCTGTAACTTTTATGCAAATGAGCTTCTGCTGGCCGAGCGTTACTATGACCAACTTAGAATTAGAAAAAACCACCAACATCTGGAGTAGAAAAGCTGGACTAAAGGACTGAGACATCTGTTAAAATATTGTTTGTGTATTACGAAAACAAACAAAGGCCATTTTTAATTTATCAAAGCTATTATCCTCATTTTGCTCTCATAAATCTAATATTACAACTGAAGGAAGTGAAATTAATTTCTGTTTATTTTTTTATAGCAATTATTCACAGAAATGATTTCTCAGGATAATTTATAGTCAAGTCAGATGACCGAGCTAATCCAGCTCCATTTGTCTGTCCAGCTAATCGATAAAGATCATTTTCACCTTCCTTCCTGATTTCTCATGCAGCTCATCAGAAAGCCTTTTCTTTTGCTCGTGTTGCAGTTCTCTTTGCCTAATGTCTAGGCTCAGTAGTGCTGTCTACTTCCTTTATTCCACTTTTTCTTTGCCATCTTCTTCCTCTGAATGCTTTCTGCTCTTCCCCTCCCGTCTGAAGTCACTTCACACATCACGACAGGTTCTCCAACCATATCATCAGTCCTCACAACAGTTCTCTAGTGATTCTGTACCCAAAATAATAAAAACAGTCCTTCATTTTTCAGGCACTCCGTCGATCTTCCGGCAGTGATGAATTTGAAAAGATCACATTAGGGAATCCATTGGTCAATTCCCTAATTTCTTCTGCTCTATAGGAAAATTGAAAGCGTGTCTTCAAAAACAAGTCAGTGGGATTCTTAATGCATAATTCTCTTTGTAAACAGCCTAAAGCCAATAGACCACAAGGTCGACACAGAATATTCAGGAAAGGCAGGAAGGTTTCAATTCAAGCCTTACCTCAAGAAGTTGTGAAGAAAGTGCACCAGCCAGCCCCCCCTGTGTGTCAAAATCCATTTCCGCATGATCAGTTAGAAAGGAGAGCCCTCCCAAAATGGGGAGAACTTTCAGCTTTTTCTTCAGGGAATTCTGCTTTTTTTCTTCCTCATGACTTGCCTCCTCTCTCCAGGTCCTCGTCCATCATCTTCCTTTTGAGCTCGGCCCCATTTGTGGCTTTGATATTGAGATTTGTACACCTTGATCTGGGAAAAAGAGCCAATATCCAAATCAAAGAGGCATGAAACAGATAGAGCCATTATTGAAACTGATGGTGGTAATCATCGACTGAATCTGACAGACTAATCATGGTTTGTTTCCACACGAGAGGAGGAGAGACAGAAAGACCGCAGATGATTATTCATCCCCCAGTGATGTTTGGAAATGACATGGTAATTATTCTATCCTAGCTTGAGGGATGGCGCTACTGATCTCCCGTCTATCCTGGACAGTCATTTTGCCACACAATTAACCGCATTTAGAATGAGCTGAAGTTTGATCACCTCCCAGGGAGTTCTGCACTTCATCAAGATGGCGGCTGCCAGTGTGCACAAGGCCGTCACTGCCTAACTGCTCAGTTATTTGCGAAACAAGTGGGCAACAGCTACAGAAAGGAAAAACATCAGTAAAAGGAAGCATGCCTCATTTTTTTCTTTCTTACTAAAGCTTTTACATGAGTATCATGGCTTACAGTTTATTGTGTTGTGCTTCTGTCAAGATTTGTAAAAGATTTGGAGAGTTTTTCTAAACAGCGGCTCGTGTGTTTTATCATTTCTACGTCTGGCAGTTGGTGTGTTTACGTAAAGCCAGATATATTGTCCCAGTTTATCTTAAAAGCTCCTTGGTCCCCAGGTTTAGCTTTCAGCTTTAACCTTAACTAGCTATATGTCAGGTTTTAATAACCGTTACTACTGAACGATTTTTAATGTCAGATTAACTCCAATGTTGTGAATGTTTGGCCTGCGTTGGGATAGCAGGGCCAAACACAGGGCCTCGCCAAAGCTTAAAGTAGGATCAGGTTTTAAAACACTACCTCATAGAACAATGCTCAGTCCGTCATCTGAAAAACAAGAGTATGACACAACTGCAAATATTAAGAGACTTAAACAAACAGGCCTTGCAAGTAGGGCATTATTTAGAGGAACAATCCAGAAGCCCTCAGTAACTGGCTAACAAGTAGAGATTCACAGCCTAAGAGGGAAAATCTTTCAAGAAATAGCCATGCAAACTCTACCTGGTCTTTTTTGACAAGGAGAAAGTTAAAAGGAAGGTACAAGAAGTTCCAATTAAAGTTTGCCACAGGTCCTGTTTGACGATAGCAAACAATTTGCGAAACTCAAGATTCGCAAAACTGGTGGAAAGATACACCGAGATCTGCAGCTATAATCGGAATGAAACATGGTTCAGAGAAGTCTGATGTACAAAAACACACCACACTTTTGAGGGTTTTTTTTCATTATAACTTGACCTAAACTTGACCTAGCTCAGGTCAAGTCGGTTAATTGTCCTGCTTATTGTCTGCATCCAGCAACATGTGAAACGGAGAAGATCTACGATAAGGAAGCCTTAGGCATCAAACAGTTTGATCTCAGTCGAGATCGACACCGACGGCACTTGGTCCCTCAAAGCTCCGCAGCCTTCAGTCTTCATTCAACCATGTAGGATATTAGAAAGAAAAGCATCAGTATTATTTCTTTGTTCTAAAGACTTCTTTACCCACAAGAATTCAAAGAGAAGGTGATTGCCTGCTTCTTGTTTTATAATGTGAGAACCAATGTTGTTATGGTTATCACTTGTGTCCTCATTGCTTCGTAGGAAATATCCTCCATGGGCTGCAAAACGAGGCTGAAAATATCTGCAACTGTCATATGCAATAAGTGCGACATCATTATTTGCGCATCCATATAGAGTTTGCAATGTTCTGCCTCGGTTACTTGAGGAAAATATTAGAAGTTTCCAGCTAGTCTGTATATTGCCTTGGTAATTGGACACATCCTCCACTTTAAAATTGGATGTTAGACTCATCAAGTGAGATAATTGCAGCCCCTCGCTAAATACACACAGTACATTATTGTGCTTATGAAACAATTGACTTTGGGCGTTGAAAGGGAGATGTGGAAAAAAGCAGGGAGAGAAGTGATTCATCATGACCAGGTAACCGTATTAGTTACACTGCCTCTGTCTGGAACAATGGGCCAAAGTTCAAGCAAGCTAATGTGAGAAATGTTTGGAACTTGAAACAGTTGAAGGAAGAAAGATTTAAAAAAAAAAAAAAAAAGTCTTTCTCAGCTCAGTTTGACAATAAGAAAAGATGTTTTGTGTTTTTAGAAGCAGTGGGGATAAAGATGTGATTTCAACTGAAATACTTACCAAGTGAAGAATGGCAGTCCCCTAATACGCAATACATCATCAAGCATCACCTGAATTCAAAAGACAGAAGTGAAAATAAATTATAAAATAATATCTGAAGTAAATAATTCAACACAGTCAGATAAAAAGGGCAAAAACAGAAGAGGGCACAGGTAATTTCACAAAAGCTGACTTTGGATTGAAAATCCTTCAGCTCCTCTTGGATTGAAGCAGAATATTGTGTAATTTCCTTTTGTCCGCATGGCATTTAAAAGTTTAAAAGTCGGGCTTTTTACAGACCTGTCAGAGCAAATGCAAATTCTTCTAGCTGCTACCAAGCATGACTTTTAAAAGGAGCATGTTTGACGTGCCACTGAAGCCAAACCTACTTTTATATTCTCTTGCACAAGGTGCAGAAGATCTCAGAATTACACTAATAAAAATGTTCTGATCTGCCACCAAAGTTTATCTGTCATACAGGAATGTAAAGGTCCAGATCCAGGTAGTCGTCCAACTCTGGTTCTCAGGGCTCATTTTGTTTGCTCTGTATTGTTTGCTTGTGCGCTGCACAGGGATTGTGGAGTTCACCCTCCCACCCAATAAAAGCAAACATGCTTTCACACTGAGCCGAATGACAAAAGAAAAGGCCATTACTGGGTTTAATGTATTGATATTCTTTAATAAAATGTTACACATAGCTTAACATAACAATTTATATTGAAGTTATAGAGTTGGAAGATTTTCGTGTCGGATGGAAAGTGAAAGGAGCTTCAAGGGGATTAGCTTAGAGGAGGCTTGTCATGCAGAATACCCACAATCAGTTGAGATTTATTTTGAAAAATTCATATGGCATAAATTTAGTCTTTTACATAACAGGTCTATAAATTAGGCTTGGTAGGGAGCACAGTGTTCGTTCAGTAATTGTAGAGAGGTGCTAGTTAATATATTTTTGGACCAAGATCGAGCTCATGTTTAAGTTATGTATTGTAAAACTGTGTTTTCAATCTGCTTTGGAGCTTTTTCTTCAGAGAAACAATGACATAGAACATAGAAAATAACATATTCGTCTACAAATTGCCATCTCAGTTTTACGCAGTAAGAAGCTGCATAGTACCTGTCTATGCAATCTGTCCAGGATTTTATAGATTTTTCTGTCCTGACCTCAAACGAAGCTCCATTACTAACAACCCCTAACTCCACTTCCCTAAATGACCGTCACTTGAGGCATGAGCGCACTGTCTTTGAGGTATTCTGGCAACATCGTTACATTTTGACACGAGCAGATCTGCCTCAACATGAGCCAAAAGCTGTTTCATCAATGCTAATTGTACGTACTTATGTTACGTGATAAAACAACATTTAGGCAAAAATAAGGATCTGCCAGGACATAAGGTGTAGAAGCAATATGATTTAATGAGACTCCTGTAAAATGCACAATGAACATAATTTTTTTTTAGGTTTCATAGCGCTTTATAAGCTTTATAAGCAGAGCCAGTAATCATTAAAAAGCCCAAATGCAGAGATTCTGCTGGAAAGACAAGAGTTCAATTAAATCCAAATTTTAAGAATACTGTCCGTGACGTCAGAATTAAGACATGGTCAGATGATGCTTTTTGATAGATTTATTAAGGAATCTAAATTGTTTTGTCGTAATTTCTTGTTGGGAAAAAAACATTTCCTCTTAGACTTACTTTTTAATCAGCAGTGAGTTGAAAACAAAGCGTATCCAACCATGAAACCGTTTCACTCATGCCCACTGTTTTGACTATTCGAAATGAAGTAAAATACCATGAATAGTAAATGTGATGTAGTAATAGAATAATACTACAAATGAACCCCAAGACAATAAAAACAAAAACCATGAATTCTTCATATGAAAAGGCCTGTCTGCCTGAATTACATTCAATTAACTCATCCTGTTAACTTCACATTCATTTCCAAGAGTTTGTTCATCTGTTTTAAATGGGATTCTACACCAGAAAGGCTTTTTGCAATCAGAATACTGAAGAATAATAATAATACAGAATAATCCTGCAGCAGTGGTTCAGCTGTGCTAGACCGTCGGCCCTCAGACAGATCAGATCAGAGTTGCTACTGGGACGTAAATTGTTCTCACATTGATTGATTTAGAGTGTTCTCTGTGCATAACGTTGAAACTGTCACATGCCACATTTTTCTGTCACCATTTAAAGAAAGAAAAACGTCAAAGACGGAAAATATTTGGCAACTCCCGGCTAACCCACGAAGGATATTATCTATTAATAAAATAAATGAATGAATAATGCAGAGCAAGTCAATAGATCCAATAAAGCAGGGGTGGGCAATCCTGGTCCTCAAGGGCCGGTGTCCTGCAACTCTTAGATGTCTCCCTGGTCCAACACACTTGAACCCAATAGCTGAACCACCTCCCCAGTCCAGTCAAGTTCTCCAGAGTCCTGCTAATGGCCTCATTATTTGACTACATTTACCTTGTCAGAGGAAAAACAATATTTTGTTCACTGTGTGCTGCAGAAGTTATTTGCTGCACAGAAGGAGGAACAGCAGCTCCTCAGTATTATTATAATAAATTTATCATTCCATTTCAGTTTATTTATATAGCTACAATTTATTAAAATAAATGTTATCTTGTTGCACTATAACAAAAACCATTTAATAGGCTTAAAAGAGAAAAACCTTTACATCCTACTAAGTTATGGATTTTATGACTTATTCTTTAACAAAATTGATAAAAATAGATCTTAAAATCTCTCTTTTTAAATAAGCAATTAAAAGTGTCATGTGCCCATACGTTTGTTCAGTTGGTAATTATCAGTGATGGCTTGTTTCTCAGTGTGTGAACACAACTTGGCTGTTCAAAATGTCTGGAAGAATCTTCAGCCTGAACTTTATTGATGGTCAGAGAGAAGTCAGAGTTTGATCTACTGTCTATGAAACCATTTAGAGTCACTGAAACTTTTCTCTTGGACAAATAATGAACACCTGGAGAGTTTCACCCAATTTCTGTGCTAATCAAGATGTTTATTGCCAAACATCTGACTCACAAATATAATTTTATTTTAATTTTTGTTAAAGCCATGTTGCTTCTTGCATAAAAAATGAGGCCAAAACAAATGTACCTCCATTTAAATAAACTCAACACACAAACCTAGATTGTGTTCAGAAAATCTCCATGTGTACCTGAATGTTGACATTTAATTTCAGCCTTAAGTCAAATTTTATCTTCTCCAAGAAAGTTTCTCAAGGTGTAATATTCCAACCTCTACATTAACTTCAAAGCTTGGTGGGAAATGTGCCACTTATTTCATCATTCATGTGAATGTCGTGATGTCTGTGCTTTGTGAGCTGTGTCAGTGTCTGCTGTAACATCCAGCTGGAGTTTCTCTTCAGTCTGATTGAGGAAGGTTTTTGTATGACTGTTTTTCACTGTGTGAACAGCTCATATTTGCTACTATCAAATACTCCCTTACAGTAGTAAACTGCAGCATCTTCAGCCTGAACTCCACTGATGGTCAGAGTGAAGTCAGAGTTTGATCCACTGCCTGTAAAACGACTTGGAGTCCCTGATGCTCGAGTGCTGGTATAATAAATGAGAAGCTTAGGAGTTTGTCCATCTTTCTGTTGGTACCAGGCTAAAAGATAGCAGGAACAACCACTGTAATAATACACATTTTGTCCGGTTCTACAGCTGATGGTGGCAGATCCTCCCAGATCAGCTCTCACTGCTG